>VUYV01000032.1:5719453-5760374 GCA_008711295.1 Anarhynchus alexandrinus | reverse complement strand
GTCCTTCTTGTAGTGAGGTGCCCAAAACTGAACACAGTACTCGAGGTGAGGCCTCACCAGTGCCGAGTACAGGGGGATGATCACTTCCCTAGTCCGGCTCACCACACTATTCCTGATGCAGGCCAGGATGGTGTTGGCCTTCTTGGCCGCCTGGGCACACTGCTGGCTCATACTCAGCCGGTTGTCCACCAACACCCCCAGGTCCTTTTCCGCCGGGCAGCTTTCGAGCCACTCTGCCCCCAGTCTGTAGCGCTGCATGGGGTTGTTGTGACCCAAGTGCAGGACCCGACACTTGGCCTTGTTGAACCTCATACCATATGCCTTCAGACTGTGCTTAAGCTTGAAGGGGAACCTTGACATGCCTTTTCGTTCACATGCAAAAGTCTCTAACTTGCTTATCCCTATAGTTCCTGAGGATGAGAGCCCCGGCCCTCTTATACAGTTGAATGAGTATGCCAAGTCAGAGCCCTGACATTTTATACCAGGCTGTCTTGATATAAAATGATGCGTGCATTCCTGAGTCTGGCTATTTTCTAATCAGGTTGTCTTCAAGTTGAAGTCATTGTACAAACCACACGTATGTAAACCAACTACTTTTCCAACGATGTGCATAAGCTTGACAGAGAATAAGCTCTAGGATGTGGATAAAACCTTAGTGTGCTTGAGGAGCTTGAGAACTGCATGGTATTGCCATGTACAGACTGCCTAAAACTCAACCCGTCACTCATACGCTGAGAAAAACAGTCCAAGACTGACTCAATGCACTTACAGGTTTTTCCTTTGGAAAAACATGGAGGTTCTTACGGAGCTACTTACTGCAGATTTTTTCAGCGCATCCTTTCTTTGTACAGGTAACTTTTAATGTCAGGTGACTGGGAGGTATTTTTACTGATAAAAACTTTGAAGGTAACACTATGCATAACGGTATATATTTAAATGTTAGGATCACACAATACAGCTGTAGCTGAACTGCAAACAGAAAACCAGACTTATTTAAAAAACGATTCCTCGCCACATTTCCATTCACATTCATGTTAAAATCAAGGCTGCTGTATTCATGCTGTCATCTGTTGGAATCAGCACTTAAATAAAAAACTCTATAGGTGCTTTATGAGTACGTAGGCTTCATAGAGGAAAACCAGGTATTTTTTGAACACTGTTCAAAATTTAGTCAGAATTCAGAACTCCTTAATGTCAAGGACCACAAGATCATTGTTAATACACTTCAATTTATTATTTTATAGGGAATCAATTTCAATTAAAATCCATTCAAATAGTGACTGGAAAAATTCTATAATATTGATCTTTAGGGGGAACCAGCATAGTTAGAATTATTAATCATACTTGAGCATGTCATAAAACACTGGGCTAGTACTCATGCTTTATGATCATGTCAAATAAAGGCTTCAAAAAAACCCCATCCTTTCCTTTGTGGAAGATGCCAGAGATCTGCATACTGCTTAGTAATAAAGAAATAGTTCATACCACTGCTGACTGCCTATGTATAACAAAGCAAATGAAGGTGCTCTATCATATGAAGCATAAAAGCCATTAAGAGTAAACTTTTATTTGAATAGAACCACATTCATTTTTAAAATTACATTACGGAAAGGCTTTTAAAGAATGTGAATGAAAAAAATAGAAGCTTTTAAATAAAACAGGTTCTTTTTACACAACTTAGAAAAGCAACTTTACAAACGCATAAAAAGGAGAGGGTTTTTCTCCTTCTTCCCTTGAATCTTTCCAGTAATTATAAATCTTTATTGCACAGGCTGTAAATGCTAGTAGCAACAGGAAGAAAAATGCTTTTGAACTATTTGGCAAGATTCACCTTCAGGGATTCAAAACAGCAAAACCTTATTTTATATTTTCAAAAACGCTTTAAGTGACTTTCGTGTTTCTTAAAAGTGCCAATATGGTGAAGCACTTTGCAAACAGAATGCATTCATACAGGTGTCAGAAACACCAATTTCATAAAATCAGAAAACTGGTGTTACCAAAGCTCATCTGAGTGAGGAGGGCAATTCATCCAGCTTTCAGACCAACTTTTTTCAGCGTAGGAGTTTACATCTAGGCATAGCGAGTGGGAATTGATATCACCTAAGTTTAGTCATCTACCATGTAGACAAATACATCTGGCAGCCATCCTGAGCTTCTCTAATAATCAATGGAGAGCAACAGGTACAATTCATCTGATGTGTCTGAGGTGTGACTGGTGTCTCTGAAACACAGAGGACATGTAGCTACTACTGCGCACACATGATAGTAGGATTGCTTGGAGTCTCTGTGGAAGGCAGAAGATGCCCGACTGAAGGTATGCCAAGTTAGGCTTTGGCACTTTCGACACTGCTAAGGCTGCCAGTGACTATATTCTAGTTTGTAAAAAAAATCTTGTTCTGAACAACTTGTTTCATGACAGAGTGAGATAGATACTCAATGGATACTAAAAGAATTTGGCAGGGAAGTACTCTTCCTAATGCAGCAATTCTGGACACTGGGGAACCCGTGGGGATGGGACCACAGAGAGGGGCCAGGGTTCTGGGCTCTGCCTAAACAGCATCTGCTACTGTCAGAGTACTGGGACAGAGGGATACTGGATCCGACCAAGAATGGCATTTTTTATCTTCTTATTTCCAATGCTACCCACTCAGTTTGACCATAAAGGTGTTAGCTGATGAAGACAGTCAGGTTTTGAACCAGAAGTCCAGCAGTGAAAATTTCTGTGTATTTTCTAAGGGGTCAGAAGTATAGTTAGGGCTCCAATTTCCACAACTCTCTTATAAAAAAACCCTATATCAACCTTAACTTTATTCTATGTCTGATTTCTGGAAAAATCTCATTAGAAATGACAAATATGTTACATTGTAAATGGCACCATCTTACAATATGTAGACTTGATTTATTTAAACTCTGTGTGAAAGACTGTACCTATTCCTGGAATCCCTTTTACCAGCCTGTTCTTTTCGGCTGGGTGAAAACAAGTGATTTCTACTGGCACTGATCACAAACAGCTGTTGTTAAATCACAGCCTCTGACTGCTCAAAACTCTCCTATTTAGTTGAAAGTCTTTCATGACTGGCTGCAGCACAAACAGCAATGTTTTAATTTTTTTTCTTAAACCTTGAGCAAAATTGTTTTTTCTCTTTCCAATTTACATGAGTGGGGAAATATGTGTATATATATGTGTGTGTGTATATATATGCAATATCTATTCATCAAACATGTAAGACAGTTTTGGGTATGCATTAGCTCAGAAGGACTAAACTTTCCAGACCAAATTTTCCAGTAGACTGACACCTGAGAATTTTGAAAAGCAGGCATGAAAAAAAATCAACGTTAATAAAATAATAAGAAAACCAGACAACTGCAATCATGTCCTTGCAATCACACAAAACAGCTAATACTACATTCCCACTAGACTGAGTTGCAATATTATTTATAGAAACACATAAAAATGCAAGCACATCATAATATTATACAGCTAAAATCTTGCCGTAGAAGTTCATCAATACAAATTTCATAGTTGCATACATGTTTCCTTATTCATACTCCAAACTAATACACTACACATATTGAAGGACAATTCTGTGCTAAGCCTATCCAGAGTGCATTACAATGTATTGTCCAGTGTATTGGAACTTATTTTACCTGTCAGCTGAATCACTCAGTTATTTGATATGAATATGTATTAGCATCATAGCGATAGCTAAAAGGTAACTAACAGAACTATAGTAATTCAATGGTCTACCAGGGACCATTGATTGCACTGCGAAGTATATTCTTCAGGTTAGAAACCAGCCACATGAAATTCAAATAACTGATGCCATAGATGGAATTTGATATTTATTGTCACTGATGCATGTATTTTAAACATTTTATCTGTGCCTAGATACACACTCCACATACGATATTCTGCTTCAGCTAAAACAAATGAAAACTATAGAGAACCCCTCAGTGCATACTTGTAACCTGAAAAAATTGATTTTCAGAAGTCTTAACAGTGCCTAAAGTCTGAAAAACCTCTCAGGAACAACCACAGCTTCTGACTCCGAAGCCTACGTCCTCTGTAAGTGCTGAAAATGTCCTTGACTGGGAGTGGGAAAAATACAACAACGACTGCTCTTTTGCAGTCTAATGGATGGTAGCAAAGTCATTTTAGAGTCTTGGAAGAGCAGTGTTAAGTACAAGTGCTATGATTCCTACAGCGGTACAGGAAAAAAGGACATACGATGGAAAGGAGTAAAAGCGATATGGACGTACAGTGGAAATAAAGCCATATCAAGAAAAAGGTTAAGATTTCTTTACTTATAGTCCGGCAATTTAGCATGTTGAGTCCTGGAACACGGTATCACTTATCCCTATGATATGGGATAAACTACTACTTTTGGGTAATTTCTGCCAGTGTTTCCATGCTATACGTTGTGTTCCACTCACAAGGTGTCTCAGAGATTTTGGAGCATAACAGGAGCACAGAGCAAAGGAAATCAGCTGGGAATTAAGTTTGCTGGAGCTCTTCTGAAATATCAAGTGTTTTTTTCTGTGCCTTGGATAGATGCCATGTATGCAGCATATGCAAGAAACATTTGCATAGTAATTTGTGCTATAAGAAGAAAGGCCCTTCCTGACTAGCTGGAAGCTTCAGGGTTAGGGAAAACAAAAAGGTGAGGTCAAGACAATGAAAACAAAAGAACGGGTGCCTGGTAAGAGGACAGTCAACATTTCAAACACCACATGCCTCTGAACACCACCACCACAGGGACGTGAAACCGAGATTCCTCAAGCGTTACACACTTCCCCCGCCAGCTGCCTGGGAAGGCGAACACACTGCCTACCTGGAGCGCTCGCAGAGGCAACATCTGCTGTTTTTTAGAGACAAGAAAAAGAGTATTTCTGGCGGAAGGAACTCATGATTCCTTGGGTGCCAAAACCTCGAGTCCAGAACGTACCCAGGAAAGAAAACAGTACATCCTGGAAGTGTAACAGGATGACCTTCTATCATAAACTTCAGTTGTTCTGACTTCTTTACAGGGTTGACAAAGAAATGTGCTGATCTGAAGTAATGCTTCTTCAAGGGACGTGAAAGACAGTAGGCAATGGAGGTTCAGATACTATGAAGCCTACACAGCAGGGGGACAGCGAGCTGCAATCATATTCTCTTAACTCCAAATGACCTTCCAGTTCTGCGCTTCGCAAGGTCACATGTCAAATTTTCTGACCACTCAAGTCCCTTTTCAGGCAGGTGTGTAATTCCCACTCATTCATGCTGTGTACTAGAGCCATCACAGCAGGAAAGGTCTTCATATGTGGGAATTCAGAAGATGGGAGTGAGTCTAGTACTTTGAGGCTTTGATTATGGAAAATCATAGAATCATAGAATGGTTTAGGTTGGAAGGGACCTTGAAGATCATCGAGTTCCAACCCCCCTGCCATGGGCAGAGACACCTCCTACTAGACCAGGTTGCCCAAGGCCACATCCAGCCTGGCCTTAAACACCTCCAACAAATCTCCTCACACATGGTGATGCAAGCTGGAGTGGCAGTGCTCAGGTTCCTCCCATAATTAGCTCATGGCTTTCTTATAAAAACAAAGCAATGCACCCCCAGCCCCTCAACACGCAGCACACACAAATCTCTCTTTGGCCCCTGGTAGACTGGTAGACTTTGCAGTGCTAGATTAATGGTTGGACTTGATGCTTTTAAGGGTCTTTTCCAACCTAAACGATTCTATGATTCTAAGAGGCAGGTAAGGTGAACAGGAACTAGCATCATGTTTCTGACAGCCTGGGAGGGTTCAGTGCCAAACAGCTCAAATTTTGATCAATCCTGCCTTCACTTTAGTATTAAGAGGCAGATAATGCTGTAAAAATCGTTGTAACATGTTTCAGCTGGGGGGGGGTTCATGGTCCTGGTTTACTCACCACGTGGACCCCAGTGAATAATCCATCACTAGAATACACGGCTCTGACTTCATCTTCCCTCAGAAGATGAGACGCATATTTGAAGGCCCTCTAGTTCCCTTCCTGGAAGAATACAGTGCTAGGGTACTATAACAGGTTTTAAATGGGATTATTTTGGAAATTGAAGGAAGGAAAAAAATTGTTCTTATTGTGGTTATCATTGGGCACATATGTTTTTCAGTAGCTGAGCACCAGTGCAGGATGAGCAGAAAACTTATTGAAGAAATAATTTCAACAGGTATCAACAGCTGTGATGATCTTCAATGAAGCATAAAGCCTTATTCTAACACATTTTGCTAGCAGGAGAGTTTTTTTGAAGAAAATTTGGCACATTCTGTGGCCTGGCAGCATATTCAAGTAGCACTTTGCCCTATATGAAACTCACAGAGGAGCTTAGGAGGGGGCCCAACGTTATCTTAAATGCAGGTATCATTTAATCCAAATCCAAAAATGCTTCTTAAGTTCAGCCCTATTAGCAGATTGCTGTCTATGGATACTCTGCTCAGAATCACACATAGCACAGTTCTACCACTTTGAGGACAGTCTCTTCTGTGCTAGCCAAAAGCAGGACTCGCATTGAAAAATCTCAAAATAACTTCTTCTCTGTGTAGTTATGTAAGGCTTTTTTTAAAAAAAAAAATGATCTTTCAACTCAGGCTTACTGTGGTAACAGTACAATAATGGTGTTTCCAACAGTGTGCAGCTCTCCCCAAGAGACATTGGAAGATATTTTGTCAAATTAGTTCCTCAACATCACTAAGTCTGAGGAAAAAAGCACAGATCAGTAGTTGGGCCTGTGCCCTTCTATTCTAGTGGAGGTTGGAATAGCGTTTCTGCTGATAATAGCCTCAATCAGGCAGTTCTTACTCCAAAGAAAAGTCTTCCTAAAACTCAAGACAAGCCTTCAATTACACAATCACATACTATTCTGGCTTTAAGATCCCCAGAACAGACTGGATGGTGTGTCCTGAATGAAGAAGCATGAAACAGTTTTAAGTCATTTTCTGAAACAGGAGTAGAAAAGAATGCTAGTTCTCTGTTGAGTTTTTAAAATGAGGTTAACTTTCTCTGAAGACAACAGAACACAAAAACACTTAAAATATCTGATAAGTATTATGTAATGCTTTTTTAAAACTTTCCCTGTTCGCTCCAGCTTCAACTGAGGTATGAACTAAAGTCAAGTGGAAGTCTTTTTGCTAACATCAATGGGCTCTGAATTAGGACCTCATTGCTTGCAACCCAGCTTGTGTGCTAAATTAATTCAGAAAGGAGTTCTAATGGCTTCTTTCACTTAACGATCTCCTGAGTTGTGCACTGAAAGACAGAGGGCCTTTTTTCCCCTCGTTTTGGAGGACATTTTGGAGGACAGCAAAGCACAATGTAGCAATAGCTACACTGTGACCTGTATTTTGCAAGTGGAATTTCCAAAAGGCAGAAACTGCTGGCATGCAAATGTGTTACTTTTCAGAGAAAAAATGTTCTCCAAATGTTCTCCAAAACAGAAACGCACTTACAGAAAGCTATTCCAGTACCAACCTAGATTACGAACATATAAACCATAACAAGAATACCTGTGGACACAGTTTGAAGAAACTGGGCAAGGGGACAGAACCAGTTTCAGAGAACAATGGACATACACACAGCTTTACAGACTGCCCTGTAGTTGAGAAATTATATCTTAACCGTAGCACTTGCAAAAAAGCACTTTCAACAGACACACACTCCAACTTGGTGTAAAGGAGGTGATAAGGGATAGGAACACCTCTGTCATCCTATCAATAACTGTCCCCCTGCTCTGGGATCATATGATTAACATAGCTCTGCTGCACAGGAGAATGTTTTATGGACTGTTGTGCTGCCCCATAACTTCAGCTCTACTTAAGAAAGACGGAGTAGAGTTGAAGCGCAGCGCAATGGCCAGCACCACTGTGGGGGCAGACAGCAGGAGCTGCAGACCACTGGGTTTTGTAAGCTTGTGCTGGATCTCATAAAGCATATGATGGCATGCCTTTATCTGATCAGACTAAATAACAATGTTCTCTATACATGGCAGAGAGATACATTAAACACATCCATACATCTATCACCAGCCTGTCCCTCATTGTCCAGCATGTGTTTATTCATCCTCTTTACAAAAGTCCAAAATTGTATCCTCAGCTGCATGGGCAAGGAATAAATCTCAAAGGATGCTGCCCTGAATTCCTTGAAATGGCAGTCGCCACTGTCTGACTGATATGACTCATGCACCAGTTGATGTGTCCAGAGGGGAAACCAGAGAGAAACACTAAAGGAGAAGCCTGGAAACACATAGTCCTCAATGCCAAATACAGGTTTATGGAGAAATCTATCTGGAGTGCAGTGATAAACTGACACAAATTTATAGCTAGCGGGCCTTCATTGTCCCGTATCAATAAAAACCCAAGTTCTGTAAGCAGGCCTGAAACAGTGATGGTTGGTGACCAGAACTTCGCAGTTTGGCAAGCTCTCAAGTACCGCTCCAGATGTAGGGGAAGAGAGAACCCAAGCAACACTGAAAAAAAGGACGTAGGAATGATGGATGAAAGGATGAATGGATGAAGGGAAAAGGAAGAGCTTTAAACATCTGCAGAAGGCACCAATGCTTCAGCACGTGCACTGCTTTTGACATAGCACAGGATGAGGTGAGGTCATATTCACAGGTCATGGCAAAATGAAGGAGGCCTAAAGCTCCTCATCACAACCCACATGACACTAAGCCTGAAGGCACAATTCAGTTGAGACGTTGGCTTTTTCAGATAAAATGCAGCTTACTCTACTAATCAGAGAGTTTTTCCCCAAACACAGTGAGCAAGTCTTAATCAGGAACACAATGTCGTGTGTGAAGGACATTTTGTTAAAAATACACTGCATGAACTGAAGAAGTCTATTTTTTTCATGTGATGTGACATATAACGGGCACTGAACCAAAACACCACAGAAGTATGTGGTTTATGCTATCTCACTGGACTACCAAACAACATTTAACATTGAGAAAGTATTGCAAATATATAGTAGAGGATGTCTAAATTTTACTTTACACTGTTACCATAACGATTGCTTTTCTTCCGTGCTACCACAGTTGTTAAAAAGCCTTAATATGGAGCTAATAACACAACTCATTATAAAACATCTTAACCTCATTTGGAAAATATGTATGAGCTTTTTTGTTACTCCTTCTTCCCTGTCTTCTAATCAAGATCTCCATATTGAGCCCAGTTTTGCGTTTTCTTAGCAGCATAAATTAGAAGCAACTCTATTCAAGTCAATAAAATTACTCCAACATGAAAAAGGAATCAGCCATCTGCAAAAACCAGAGTCTAACAGGTAATTTTCCACTGACAGCTCTTACCATAAAACAGGTTACAGAGATTACTCTTTTATCTAATACTGAAAGTAAACAATTAATGCAAAATGTACAATGTCTGTAAAGACAGCATGTTCACTACTTGTGCCCTTTATATGTAATTATTTTCATCTTAGTAAGCAGACAGTTAAGTAAGACTACCATCAGGCTGTAGATGGAGCCTATTCATCATGCAAAACAGGCAGCTGAACATCTCTATTTATTTATGCATTATTTTACCTTTTGTTCCCAGCTTGGAAACCATGTGGAATCTATGAGACATTTTCACGCATCATTTCTTGCAGGAGAACGTCAAGTCACCTTTTATGCCCTCAGGCAAACTTCTTCTACCTGATCTCAATAACTGTCCATATCAAAATTATTTTTCATACCTTGTGTAAGCAGCTGGAGGTTTCGGACTTCTTCCCTCACCTTCAGCTGAAGGACTTGCTGCAGAATGTGCTGTCGCAGGCTTTCCTGGGCAATGCCCATTCGTTCAAGCTTTTTGTCAGTAAGTCTCAGCAAAGCACGGCCTAGATGCAAAAATCAAAAAGAAAAATCACCCAAGGATTTCCACTAAGGCGATAGTCTCACTCTGACAGGCTAATTTGATACAGCAAAAATCTGCAGACCTGAAACACCTCAGTTTGAGAGCATATTGTTTCATCAGTTAGGTACTTCCTTACTGGCACTTTTTGTTACACTCCTCTCTTTTCTTTTGATTTTATATATTGTTTTGATGCTTTGTGAGATATTTAGGCGTATGAAATAGGTATCTTGTGCCATTTTAGACAACTAAGTGTTATTCTTGAGTGCCAGCTGGTCTCCCACAGGTAGGATACCCCCCATAAGTCTACAATTGGTCCAAGTGTCTAAATAGACCCTCATCTATTTTCAAGTATCTAAATTACTGTCAAGAAACCACCAGTGAAAGTGAATTTGAGCAATTTAATAAATTTAAGATATACTGAGGATGAATATTGTTGCAATTCAGACATGTCTATAGTGTAATAGCACCATTTCTCAGGAGGACCTGTACCTTGTGGTCCAGCCTTCCAAATCCCTCTCAACAGTAACCTGTCACAGCAAAACAGAAGACCCAGAGATTTCTCTTCGCATGAGCAGTTACATCTAAACCATTTCTGAAAAACATGTTTATGTTAACATAAATTATGTTATATACATGTTTGTATAAAGAGACTTTTGCCCAACTATAAGGAGCTTATGGTCTTTGCAGGCAATCACTCCCCGTTTGTGACTTATCTTTACCATTAGGGTAATGTTGAACCACAGTCCCACGCGGATTGTAGATGTTAAAAAAATCAAACAATCCACACTCCCCAGACTGTGCTAGTGGAGCTCTGACTCCATCTTTTGGGCATCTCTATGCTATAAGCAAACAGGAGGAAGGCAGCACACTGCCTGAGCCAACACTAAGGAATTATTTGGACCAAGCAGAGAACCAAAGCATCAAGCAGAGCTTTACCTTAGGAAGAAAACCAAATTACTTCTTTGGTCTTCACCACTGCTGTGAGCTAGTAGAGGGAGGAGAGCCCTGCAGCCCTCTATTGACCCTTGATTCCCAGTATATGCATTTGCTATCCAAAGGTGCCCTGGCCAATGCTGGTAAATCACACTGGAGCTACATTGATACTACCTTGAAAAACGGGATGTTGTTTGGTTCACTTTTTTAAACAGACTCAACTTTTTTACCTTCTCTAGTTCTGACTGTAAGTGCTTTTTAATTATTAAAAATGTCTTCTTTGATTTCTCAGGCTTTATTCTGAAACCAGAAGATGATAGCGAAGAGCAAGTTACTCCCTCTGCAACACAGCAGCCTCTGTGCTACCATTACTGTGGCTTTTGGATGAATGGTACAATTTAGCTCATCATAAAGTGTTACTCAACACAGCAAGATAAGGCCCTTATTCAATCTCTTTCCTTACAAAACAGCAATGAGTACAGAATTTTTATGATTATTTTAATTAAAAAATTTAAGATAAATGCCAAGTATTTAAAGGGGCACATAATACTTGCCCCAAACCAAGCAGTTAGTGGTATACCCTTCACTAACTGCTAGATTTCAGTCACAAATGGTTCTGTGAAGTGGTTAGTGGGATCTTGATATGATGCAATGTGAAATATTGGGATATTACTATTAACAAAGCGAGACGTTATTGATCAGATAAAAAATGACAGGGCTCACACATTTTCTGCCCTTTCACGTCTCTCAAGCACTACATGCTACAGAGGATGACCTTTTGATTAGGAAAATTTTATTTGAGATCATAAACAAGAAGAATTCTATGGGTTAATGTAATAACAAAATATGGAAATTAGTCTCCTTCAGATCAATGCCAGCTGTCCAGTTCCTCTGGTGATACAGATAGTAATAATGACTTCAATTTTTATATCATCTTATCACTCTAAAACATCTTAAAGAAATTTATAGAGGATGTACAGCAGTCCAAGACTATGGTCTGTAATGTCAACCTAGCAACTGAAAGCAAACAAAAAATAAACACGTCATCAGTTTAAAGAGTGCCAACACGCATGTCATCTTAGGACAAGGAGTCAGCAACAGTAATAAGAAAGGACAGAGAGAGGCCACGCATCTCATCTCGTGCCCTCCGCTTCTTTTTGGCCATGGATATAGTCATTACTCTCTACTTCCTCTGGGCAACTCTTTATTTCATATTCAAATCGGTCTTCTACCCCAGTCACTGCCTTTGGAAGTTGAGTGTGCACAAAACAGAGACGTCTCTTTTCAGCTCCTGGCATGCCAGTTCCTCTGCAGCTTAGGCTCAAAGCACAATGCCATTGGAAAAAATTGTCTTTGACTCATACTATCTGCAGCAGCTTGCACAAGTTGACTTAAATTAACTCTTTCTTGCACCAAATCCAATGTGACGTGTTGAGGCAGTGGTAAGGCAAGAGGGCAAACATCCAAATGTGGCATTTCAAGAATGCAGTAAGTGACCTGAACTAAGAAAATTCAACCCTTCCCATACTTTCTTCCCGCTCAACGTTCAGAACAACAACATCCAAGTCAGAACTGGAATAATTTTTTACTCTGGTACTAAGTCATGCCCTTGAAAAGATATCGCTAATGCCTGGATCCTCACCAAAGCCAATTAGTTACTAAGGCCAAGGTCCTGACAATCAGCTAGTGATTTTTGATGTTTCACTGTCTTGTTTCCTGTACTGTACATGTCTGAAAGAGTTATCATTTGGTACTAAGAACCCTGTAAGGGTTATTGAACATTGAAACCAGTTGTCCAGAGAGGCTGTGCAGTCTCCATCTTTGGAAACATTCAAAACCTGACTAACAAGGTACTGAGCAACCCGCTGTAGTTGCCCCTGCTTTGAGTAGGGGGTTGGACTAGATGATCACCAGAGATGCCTCGCAACATCAGCTATTCTGTTGTTCTGTGAAACAACCTGCATCAAGGATCTCAAGATAAAGATCTGTTTTCTTTGAAAAAAAGATTAATGAAGGAAATTAATAAGCATACACAAAAGATGGTCATTTTGGCAAGCATCATGGTTAAAACAGAGACAGCTATACAGTAAAAGTTGGGGAGAGATTTTTAATTTTCAGAGAGTGCTGGATAGGATATATTATCAAGAGCAGAAGCTGTAACAAACGTAACTTTTTCTACGAGTGTACGCTGATCTTTGCTAGGACACAAGTAAAAGAACTTTACCTACAACTCAGGAAAATTTCCCAACACTACAGAACTGGCACTACCTCTTAAATGTAGCACCTACATGCATAAAAGAGACCAGGGGAATTTTTTCAAAAGCACCTTGACCAACAGAACCATGAAGATAGCAGTCACAAACACCTAGGCCTTGGCTCTAGCTAATTGCAAGGCTGGAAACCGAATGCTTTAAAAAAAACCCCAAACTCCCTCAGTATCTGTACGCATCTTTTAGCACCTAAACCTCCGCCCTCTCATACTCAGGACAGATCAGCCGTGGAATGTTCTGAGACACCCCGAGGGCAGACACAGACTATGAAATACTTTCCAGCATAATAATGGATTGATGGCCTAATTTTTTCTAATATGACTTAGCTGCTGCAGATCTCATTTGATCAAGCTGGGATTAGACGAAAATTTGAATGGAGGGAGAAACATTGCATGCCACAGAACATTAATATGAGTATAAGCATTGGTCCACTGAGGTTGGCATTGGCCCTAAAGCAAGGAAAGGGGCACAGCCTGCTGTACCTAATCAGAAATGCTCGTACCGCTCTGCACTGCTATAGCCTACTGCTCTTCTCCCCGAGCCTGCAAAGCCACACCAACTGCCAGTTCACAGACATCTAGTGGGACACCACGCAAGAAGCCTTGAAAGTACTCTTGTAATGAAGGTGAATGAATAGGTAAGAAAGGACTTATTAAACATGTAGAAAGAACGGAAGAAATACAGGGAAATGAGAGCAGATAGTTAGTAAGAGGCTGGTCTCACACAAAACCCTGAAGAAAACTATGACTAATTTAAAGTTGATGAAGATGATAAACCACTAGTGGGAACAGATGATGTGTGAGAAATATGGCCAAGAAAGGTGATCTTATCTCCTGAGTACAATATGACAGGTATACCTGAATATCAAGACAAGATATTCAGTTCACTTACCGTGGGGCACAGAATCTAGAAAAGAAAGAACAGGGTGGAGAACACAAGGACATTAAAAAATGCCCTACAGACCAACAGCTCACCCAGCCCTGTATTCAGAGTGGCAGTAGAAGATATATTTTGGGAGAGCTATTGGGAGTGCAACTTTCTGAAGCCATTCCCTTTGTACCGTGCCAGTGTCCAGAATTGTTATACCAGGCTTATTAGAGAGTACGGCACTTTTAGCACCTACTTATTGTCCTGATGTCCGTAAATTTGTCTTTTTGATCTTCCTGAGACTGTCTGCCTCTGCAGCCTCCTGGGGTAGCAAATTCCAGAAGCTCACTGCCCATTTTTGTCTGTTTTATATTGATTTCTTACTAATTGCTTCAAGTGTTCTCTAGTTCCTGCACTGCAGTATTTGGTTAACAGCTCAATATCCAGCTTATCTGTTGCTTCCATGATTTGTAAACTTCAGTCATATGCCTTTTGATCATATTTCTAGATGGATCCAGCTGACAAACCTAGAAAAACTAGAACATGGGATTCACTAAGCCCCTAAATATGCAAAATGAAAACTTTTTCAAGTTTATACTTAAATGGTGCAAACACCATTTTAAACTGTTCTTGACGTAACAGGATATTCTTACTTAATTGACAGCAATGTGCTCTTCCAGTTTTGGGGTAGAACAATTTCAAACATATTGCTTTTGTATTTACCTTTTTAGTTCCACATTCATAATTCTAGTTCACTAGGTTTTTCTACTTCAACTAGTCTGATGACAGCTTTCCTCTTGCTTATATAGGCTGACTGTTGGCTTCTCTTCACTTCAGTGCTTAAAAACAAGCCTCCTAGGACTTATGAAGTAAGAAATTTCCATCACAGAGACACAGATATTAATATCATTGTTCAGGTTCTGGGAGACACAAGTATAAAATTCTCACCATATACTCAGGAAAGAAGAGTTGAAACAAGAATAGGCAAAGAGAGAGGCTGTGACTTCATAGTGAAGAATGGTGAAATTACGAGATGAGGCCAGAAAAGGATAGGCACTTACAGAATGAAAACAGACTCAGGAGGGCAGTGGAGGGAGATGAACATCCGGTAAAGAGAACTATTTAAACTAAGGAACTACACGGAAAAGAGAACAAATGGATACGAATACAATTGAGGGTGCCGGGTTCAGAAATATATTGTAAAAGAAGCAGCACAAACCAGAAATCAATCAAATATTCAGAGCAAACTTGATATGACTTCATGTCATATCTGTTCTTGATAATCCACCAGTTCTTCTACAGCCCTACATTTTCTGCTTTCCACATGAGAATTTAAGAGCACGTCTCTCCTTCTCATGCCAGTCTCATCACTAGTCAACCAGACACATCAGCCACTTTATCATCAATGCCTTGTGGCAAATCTATAGCTTTTCTTGCAAAAGTAGTTAGATCTGGCTCATCTTACTCATCATTTTAGCCCTAAGACTGGTGCAGACTCTTGGTAAACTGCAGCTTGCATTACCACCCTCTTTGCCCCACTTCAGCTACCTAATATCTCACTAATCAGAGAAGACTCACTTGCTTCAAAAGTAAAAATGGATTCATTTTTCATCAGACTCACCATAGCAGCAAACACTTTATTGATCTACCTCCTAGCATAATGGCAGCTGCCAGCCTAGGCAAAGGAGAATTAGCTCCCAAAATTGCAATTGGTAGCTGCCCGGTACTTCTGACACGATGAACAACTCTCAACTGGGGACCAACTTAGACAGATAGGAGACACAAAGTGATACTAGTACAGAAATAAAGCAGAGGGAACAACAGTTTCTAATGATAGGGACCAGAAGGAGCAAAGACGACTATTTAACTTTGATGAATATCAGAGATCTCCAACTGAGGAAGTTCTCCAACATCAGAGCCAGCATTCTTGTGCTTTTTCATCCTGTTAACAAATGCAGCAAACCTCCATGGAGCTGTAGGAATTACTTTCTGGTAAGTCACAGGAATGGGAGAGGCCCATAACTCCAGTATGGCTCCAGTGGAAGCACAGGAAAGCACAGCAAGGCATTTGCTTATGTAGCAAATTAGCTTCGGACACACCTTTATTTGTTAACATCATCAAAGAAGAATAAGATGAGTTTCTGCCTCTTTCTAATTCATTATTTGCTGGATCTGGATGAGACCAACTCTACAGTAAAGTTTCTGAAAAAAACCACTGTCATACTGGTCAATTAATGCCTGATCAAACTCAAAAAAACAGCTATGTAAACAAAGGCACTTTCTGAATATTATCTGCATCCTTTGCCTTCACATCATGTTTGTTTATAGTTCTGACAAGAGGAAGTGATGACTATTGCTACTGCTGCCAATAAATCTACAATAAAACCAGTTTATTTCCATAACCCCCCTGTCAGGTTGCAGTTCTCTTGCACCTTTCTGCCCTTCCTCCACACTTCTGAACCGCAAGCATGAACAGGATATGAAAGAAAAGAAACTCAACACAACCTTTAACTTAGCTGCATTTTCAAATACAAAATTAGCAACAACCAAGACATGACTTTGTTTCTAAATTCATCTGGTTTTGACAAACTTATTAAATGGTCAGTAATATATCTGTGAAGCTATTTAACTTGGCATAGCTATTTAGTTTGGCATAACTTCCTCTCACCTTAACACTGTCTTTCACAATTCCCTCCATATTCCATCAAATAACACTGTCATTTTCTATTCTTTTAATTCTGATACAGTCCTTTGCACTATATACCTCCTGCTCGACAATGGTCTCTGAAAATGAACCAAGTTAGGAGATGTCTTTCTGGCACTCAGTTTTTCCCTGGCTCTTCTCAAGGACCTCTCCCAGCTAGTGACCCCCAACTGCTTCTCCCCAGCCACCACCACCTTTGGGGCTCCTACGCCCTGCTACACAGGCTCAAGCATGTCCATCTGCTCAGTCACAATGATGTGGGATTTATGCTATTGAAAGAAAACAACAAACCTGCAGTAATGGTGAAGTCATGTAAAAATACTAAAAGTGAGTTAACAGAGCACGTATCTTGAATACTCATTTTAGGGACTGTGGTGGATTTGGCAGTGCTAGGTTAACGGTTGGACTTGATGATCTTGAAGGTCTTTTCCAACCTAACTAATTCTATGATTCAAAGTCCACCACTAAACCATGTTCCTAAGTGCCACATCTACACATCTTTTAAATACCTCCAGGGATGGTGACTCCTTCGCTTCCCTGGGCAGCCTGTTCCACTGCTTGATAACACTTTCAGTGAAGAAATTTTTCCTAACATCCAATCTAAACCTCCCCTGGCACAACTTGAGGCTATTTCTTCTTGTCCTATTGCTTGTTACTTGGGAGAAGAGACTGACCCCCACCTCGCTACAACCTCCTTTCAGGTAGTTGTAGATAGTGATAAGGTCTCCCCTCAGCCTCCTTTTCTCCAAGCTAAACAACCCCAGTTCCCTCAGCCACTCCTCATAAGACTTGTGCTCTAGACCCCTCACCAGCTTCCTTGCCCTTCTCTGGACATGTTCCAGCACCTCTGTGTCCTTCCTGTAGTGAGGGGCCCAAAACTGAACACAGTACTCGAGGTGGGGCCTCACCAGTGCTGAGTACAGGGGGACAATCACCTCCCTAGTCCTGCTGGCCACACAATTCCTGATACAGGCCAAGATGCTGTTGGCCTTCTTGGCCACCTGGGCACACTGCTGGCTCATATTCAGCTGGCTGTCCACCAACAGCCCCAGGTCCTTCTCTGCAGGCAGCTTTCCAGTGACTCTCCCTCAAGCCTGTAGCGCTGCATGGGGTTCTTGTGACCCAAGTGCAGGATTCAGCACTTGGCCTTGTGGAACCTCCTACCATTGGCCTCAGCCCATGGATCCAGCCTGTCCAGATCCCTCTATAGAGCCATCCTACCCTCAAGCAGGTCGACACTCCCACCTAACTTGGTGTCCTCTGCAAACTTACCAAGGGTGCACTCGATCCCCTTGTTCAGGTCGTTGATAAAGATATTAAACAGAACTGTTACAGATGTGAAACATCCTTAGTTATCAAATTTTGAATTAATTACGCTAGTGTCTAATGAGTTACAAACATATTCCAAAATAACTTTATTCTAAGATAATATTGGTTCTATCCAGAGAAGGGAAGGGGTTAATGAGAAATTGTGCATCGTGATTACTGTAAGTGGTTCAGTAAGTAATTTACTGTACTGATGGGAACTATATCGATTCTTTACAAGTCTTGAGTAAAAGACTGTTAGACAGTCCTGGTTTTCAGCTGAACATATTCAGGACCTGATGATTTTAATAGGAGGAAATAGTAATAACTTGAATTCCCCTCTGAAATATAAATTCAGGCACAAATCATATTACGCTACTTTTGAAATGTACTGTAAAATGTGAGACAACCATTTTTAGTGCTCTCAGGAAGGACCCGATAGGACCCACAAAGTAAATTAAGGATAAATGTAAACCTTTAGCAGGCAGTCTATAAATCCACACTGCTTGTTGTATAAACATTTGCCAACCTACTTCCTGGCCATACAAAATTATATATTATCTACAGCTATATATAAAGATATAAAGACATATAATAATGGACTTCTATTATATTGCACATCGTATTTTTTAAGAAACAAAATCCAGGACTATTGTTTACTGGTATCTGTGTGCTAGATTTATGTTCCCTCTATTCAAATAAACAACCTCAAGGTCTTTTTTCTTTCCGATGGAGTGAGTGAATCTGTCAACACCTTTGATTTTGTCCACCATGAGCAGGACACACAGTTCTTCAATTCCTAGTTAATCTAATGTCGCTCAGTATGCAACCCATTATGCATTACATATCCCATTTCTTTATTAATTAAAAAAAAATCACATTACATCATGCCTGCTGGCAAAACTCCTGTTAATTTATTCAGGAGTAAACACACATTCATATATTATAATGCACAGCTTCTACACAGAACAGATTAGGAAAGGGAAAGCCAATTTGGAAAGCATTAGAATCGACTGAACTCTTTACAGCAAATTCAAACAAGAGCCCTTCCTGTAACTCCTAACGGTGGACCTTACGAAAATCAGTTTTCTTCCAGAAAAAAAGGATCATTTATTACCACAAGAAAAACAACCACACACACATGCACACAAAAGAAACAACACTCATTCTTGAAGTGCCCAACCCAACTGGAACTTGGGAAATCCTTGAAATCACCCAGAAGCCTGTCTTACCTTCTGACACTTCTAAAGCAAAAGGGGTTTTGCAGTTCTGCCTAGAAATAGAACTGGTTTGTGCATCCAGCAAAGGGGATGAGCCCCATGAAGTACACATGTGAATTCAAAAAAAGCTGCCATTTAATTGAGGAAAAACACCTGCTCCTGTCACAGACAAACGTACCCACTGAGGTCTAGTATGAAACCCTCACGCAGCTGAAGACCAGGCTCTGGGAGCCTGCCTCCCCCATCCAAGGGACAGAAATTGTCAGTAAATATTGCTGCTTGCTCTAATTTGCTACTAATCAATCCAATCAATAACCCAAAGGTGCTATGCCACAAAATGCACACCAAGGACACAATTCTTCAGTATGCAATATGTGGAAGGATGAGGAAAGACAAATCATTTATATGCAGCATCTTTCATGTTTTTGCAATGCCTCAGAAGGCAATCTTGGGGGCCACCTTACCCGTTCTGTGATGCTGAGGAAGGCCGCCCCTTCTTCCTCCTCATTACTCTAACCACCATACTGCATTCAGGCAAAAACCTACACAAAGAACTAGTATTCGGAACATGTTTAATTCATTTTCTGAGTTTCTTTTAATGCCAAACTTGTGGGAAGCAAGGAGGACCAACATAATGTGACCAGACAGCTTACTGTACAAAAGCTCTGTGGGCCATCATAGGTTCCAGCAGACCAGAATTTGAGAACTTACATTTTCTAGTAAGATTTTCCAATCACTGCTTTGTTTGAAAAAAAAAAAAAAGAGCAAAATGAAAATTTTATTAAATATTAAAATAAGCTTTCATATCCCAATGCTGAGGTACCTACAGTATTACAACTTTTCCCCGTCTGCACCCCTAGCTCCCTCCTGCTCCACATCATTATCTCCAAGGAGCTTTCAGTGGTGCCTTCTTCTATGCCTGTACCAGCTTTACCCTTCATGTTTTAATAAAAAATGAAATTGAGAAAGGTTTTGTGTTAATATTCATGATGTTAATAATTCATATTAATAAAAATGGAAAATTAAAAGCAGCATGCTCATAGGTTAAGCACCGTGGACTGCTTCAACTCTCCTAACCTGAAGGAATAATCAGCCACATCTCTCCTGATGCACTTTTTGCTCTCCCATTTCTCTTTGAGGGCTTTAACTAGAAGCCTGGCACCTGTCAGGCTGCGCACACCACCTCTGCTGGGCCCTTAACTTACAGTTTATGCTGCCCATTTTACAACCTAGGGGAAGATAATTTTGCTATTGTAAGAGTCACCTCTACTCAATGATATGCACAGTCTGACAGATACAGACACTAATCTGTTGCTACATTGCTGGTGCAGTAGTGCAGCAAACTTTGCAGAGCTCCTTTGCATTTCTTCCAGCTTTTATTACTGTAGCTGTAAGGAGAATCAGGACATAAGGATTTTATTCTGCTGGCTTATTCCTCCTATTTAATACTTACACTCGACCAACTGTGGGACCACAGTCATTTTGGATCAGAAATAAAACAGATACCTAAACCATGACTTACTGTACCTAATTTGTAAGCAACTGGTCCCTGTAACAGAATCCAGACCTTATTTTTTCAAATTCTGCTTCCAATACCCCATGTATTTGACTCCGCAAGACATTCCACCATGCATACGGAAGCAGGACCAATAATAATAATAATAACATAACCCTAATGTACAGGAGCCTTACCAGAGGCTGCCGCCTTGCACTGCAGTCCAAACAGAAAGTGCAGCCCAGACCCCCGCTCAGACTTTGGGTCTCACTCTCTCAAGAAAAAACAAAAGCTCATTTTCCCAACAAGGAACAGAACAGCAGGAAGACATTGTGTGTATTTATAAAAATACCTATTATAGCTAGGAGCAAGGGAGCTCTCACAAAAAGAGGGAGATGCCTCATCTCTGAACTCTCAGGGTAATGTGCCAAAGCCCAGCTCCTCCTCCAAGTCAGGGGCCCCAAGACTCCTGAGAAAAGGGTGCACTGACCTTGCTGCAACGCACTCTGGAACCTGTACGTGAGATGCAGGGGCACAAACCTCTGCCGAGTCCCAGCCCGTTTCGAAGACCAGACACAGAGAACCCACTCCAGCTCTCGGGGGAGCATCCCGGCGGCGGTGGTGGTGTTACACAGCCCTCCCCTCCCTGCACGCCAGGGAAAGCCCAGGCAGGTGGTTAGCTTGGAGGCAGGATCTGAAAGCCCTCAGGCTGAGGGGGAAGCCAGACTTATTTTCCCTTCTGCTCTTACGCTCACATTGGGACAATTTTGGGCGCGCATAGAGAAGAAACTCCAGGGACCAAGGTAAATTCACAGCTAAAATAAAATGGGAAATAGGATGTTCAGGCACCTCCAGGCTTTTTCAGCAACCGCACAAGGTTGGATGATAACTCAGGAGTTCAGTTTGCAATGCAGAGCATCGCTCATAGGTCCTGCGTTAGGTATACCTGGATCCGTGTGTCGCTCGCTCTCTGACTGCTCAGCAGCAGATGCCTAGAAAGGAGCTGGGGAGCAAAGCAGCAATATAACAACGCTTTCCCCAAATCCTCTCTCAGACTCCAAAAGCTTGCAGTTTAGGGACTAATTAACAAAAATAGAGTTGGCTAATTTGAGCTACAGCTGAGCCTAAGGTCAGTGGATGGCTTCCAGTGACGATAGCAACACTTAGACCTGCTTGCGAGAGGAACCTCACCAACATCTTAAAATGCCAGAACAATTCTCCCATTCCCAATGTGATTTGATCTAGCAGAAAAAGGGGCAAAACAAGAAACAAGTGCTGCATGGTAAAGCTAAACTAATTAAAATGAGAAATGAGTTCAGTAATGAGGTTATTTCACAACTAGAGCCATCTAGCAGAAATGGGAGATTCACAGGTCTTTGCTGTCTTCAAATGAAGTTTTTGGAAGAGACAGTTCAGAGGAGCTCAGGTTATTGGGGTCTGCACAAGAGGAAGGCAGCAGTACTGGGGGAGCTCTTCACCTCTGCATGACATCCAGCACTCCAAAAGGTCTTGGAAAAAGGTGTGGGAAAGAGGAAAAGGAAGAAAAAGAAATGTATATAAACCAAACAAGTACTAGTAAACTCCCAAACCTCAGGAAATAGGGTGGGGTGGGTTTTTTTGCTTTATATTATATTCTTTCTGATAGCTTCAGTGGGTTTTCTTTCTACTATAAACTAAACTTTTTCTCTTTCAGAGAGTCTGCATCACTTCAGACTAGCAGAAAAGCATTTTATTATGTATGAATATTCAGTTACACCTTGTTTTTAAGAAAGAGTATCTAGAGAGGACGCATTTGAACACATGACATGATCCACCTTTAAGTCTTTTTGTTAAAGAGGCACTGAGTTGAACAAACACTAATCAACTAATAAAATCAGATTAGAGAAAAAGCAACAACTGTGGCTAGTGAATGTATCATAACCCTCATCGACTATTTGCATATAATAAATTATACAGAGGAAGAAGATTGGAAAGTAGCATCACAGAAATTTCCTATGGTAATACTGAAGACTATCTCTCTAAGTGGACCAAAAGAGCAGATGACACAGTGTTTAAACACAGTGCTTTAAATTACAGAATATGCATCAGGTATCAG
This sequence comes from Anarhynchus alexandrinus, assembly GCA_008711295.1. NCBI lineage: Eukaryota > Metazoa > Chordata > Aves > Charadriiformes > Charadriidae > Anarhynchus > Anarhynchus alexandrinus. The sequence continues at coordinate 5,737,618 of VUYV01000032.1, read as the reverse complement.
TGACACCCTGGTTAAGCCAAGGGCCAGATATTTTCCTGGTGCAAAGAGTGACTATTCTGACAGGTCCAATGAAGATGCATCCATTCATATCAGAACTCAGACACAAATATACAAAATCATTTTTCCACTGGTTTAGACACACACACAGAACACAGAAAAGAAATACATAATTTTCAGCCTGGCAAAACTTTCCTAAACCACAAGAGCCTAGAAAATGTTTTCTGAGTACTATCACTGAGCCACAAATTTAATCCTTAGAATCATAGAATAGTTTGGGTTGGAAAAGATCATCTAGTCCAACCCCCCCTGCAACGAGCAAGGACATCTTCCACTAGATCAGCTTGCTCAGAGCCCCGTCCAACCTGACCTTGAATGTTTCCAGGGATGGGGCGACCTGTTCCAGTGTTTTACCACCCTCATCGTAAAAAAAATTTCTTCCTTATATCTAGTCTAAATCTTCCCTCTTTTAGATTAAAACCATTAGCCCGTGTCCTATCACAACAGACCCTGCTAAAAAGTTTGTCTCCATCTTTCCTGTAGGCCCCCTTTAAGTACTGAAAGGCTGCTATAAGGTCTCACCGGAGCCTTCTCTTCTCCAGGCTGAGTAACTCCCAGCTCTCTCAGCCTGTCCTCATAGGAGAGGTGCTCCAGCCTTCTGATCATTTTTGTGGCTTCCTCTGGACCTGCTCCAACAGGTCCATGTCTTTCCTGTGCTGAGGACTCCAGAGCTGGATGCAGCACTCCAGATGGGGTCTCACCAGAACGTAGTAGGGGGCGCCGAATCACCTCCCTCGACCAGGATACGGTTGGCCTTCTGGGCCGGGAGAGCACATTGTTGGCTCATGTCAGCTTTTCATCCACCAGTACCCCCAAGCCCTTCTCGCCAGGGCTACTCTCAATCCCTTTATCCCTCAGGCTGTATTGATACCGGGGGTTGCCCTGATGCAGGTGCAGGACCCTGCATTTGGCTTTGCTGAATCCCATGAGGTTCACACAGGCCCACTTCTCAAGCTTGCCCAGGTCCCTCTCTGGATGGCATCCTGTCCCTCAGGCGTGTCAACTGCACCACTCAGCTTGGTGTAGTCAGCAAACTTGCTGAGGTGCACTCGTTCCCACCATCTATGTCATTGATGAAGATATTGAACAGTACTGGTCCCAATATGGACCCCTGAGGGACACCACTTGTCACTAAACTCCATCTGGACATTGAGCCATTGACCACTACCCTCTGGATGAGACCATCCAACCAACTCCTCATCCACCAAACAGTCCACCCATCAAATCCATATCTCTCCAATTTACAGAGAAAGATGTTGGGGGGGACCATGTCAAAGGCCTTATAGAAGTCCAGATAGACAACATCTGTAACTCTTGCCTTGTCCACTGATGTAGTCACTCCATCACAGAAGGCCACTAGTTTGGTCAGGTAGGACTTGCCTTTGGTGAAGCCAGGATGGCTGCCTCAAATCACCTCCCTGTCCTCCATGTGCAATAGCAAAGCTTCTAGGAGGATCTGTTCCATGATCTTCCCAGGCACAGAGGTGAGGCTGACAGGTTGGTAGTTCCCAGGGTCCTCCCTTCTACCCTTTTTAAAAATGGGTGCAATGTTTCCCTTTCTCCAGTCACCAGGGACTTCACCTGACTGCCATGACTTTTCAAATATCACGGAGAGTGGCTCGGCACTACATCAGCCAACTCCCTCAGGACTCTGGGATGCATCTCGTCAGGTCCCATAGACTTCTGTATGTTCAGGTTCCTCAGGTGGTCACAAAACTGAGCTCTTACAGGTGGTCACAAACCTGAGCTCTTACAGCAGGAGGGACTTTGCTCCCCCAGTCCCTGCCTTGCGGTCCATCCACTCAAGAGGTCTGGGGAGAGAGGTTGCCAGTGAAGACGGAGGTAAAAAAGTGTTGAGTACCTCAGCCTTCTCCTCAACCGTTGTTACCAGTTTGCCAGTCTTGCTCATCAGGGGTAGTACTCTTTCTTTGACCTTCCTTTTCTGGCTGACGTACCTGTAGAAGATCTTTTTATTACTCTTAGAGTCCCTCGCTAAGTTCAGCTCCAGCTGTGCCCTGGCCTTCCTGACCTCATCCCAACACAACTGGGCAGCATCCCTATACTCTCCCCAGGATACCTGTCCCTGCTTCCACTGCCTGTGCATTTCCTCCTTGCCCTTTAGTTTGACCAGCAGGTCTCAACTCAGCCATGCCAGTCTCTTGCCTTCCTTTCCTGATTTCTTACACCTGGGGATCGAGAGCTCTTGCGCTCTATGGAAAGTGTCCTCAAAGATCTGCCAGCTCTGTTCTGCTCCCTTGTCCCTGAGGGCAGTTTCCCAGGGGGTCCTATTGACTAACTCCTTGAAGAGCTGGAAGTTTGCTTTCCTAAAATTCAGGGTCCTGACTATAAAATTCACCTGACCCATATCTCTCAGGACTGCGAACTCCATCAGTGCATGATCATTGCAGCCCAGGCTGCCTCCAGTCTTGATGTCACTGATTAGCTCACTCGCATTGGTGACCAACAGGTCCACTGTTGCATCCCCTCTGGCAGGGCTGTTTATGACCTGACTTAAGAAGTTATCTTCAATGCATTCCAGGAGTTTCCCGGACGGCCTACAGCTTGCTGTGCTACTTTTCCAGCAGATGTCAGGGTGGTTGAAGTCCCCCAGCAGGACAAGAACTTGTGAGCGTGATGCCTCCTGTAGCTGGAGTAAGAAGACTTCATCAATAGGCTTCCCTTTGTTGAGTGGCCTGTAGTAGACACCAACCACAAGGTTCTTTGTTGCCTCAGTCTCTAATTCTTACCCATAAGCTTTCAACCTGCTCATGGCTATTCTTGAGAGACAGCTCTTCCCACTCTAACCATTTCTCGATGTACAGGGCAACACCTCCACCCCTCCTTCCTCAGCCATCCCTTCTGAACAGCCTGCAGCCATCGAGAGCCACACTCCAGTCATGGGATTTATCCCACCAAGTTTCAGTAGTGGCAACTAGGCTGTAGCTTTCCAGCAGCACGGTGGCTTCCAACTCCTCCTGCTTGTTGCCCATGCTGCATGCATTGATGTAGAGGCACTTCAGCTGGGCTGTCAGCCATGTCACCTTTCTAGAGGAACATTCCTTAATTCCTTTAGGTATTTCACTGGTGTTTCCAGTCAGGTACTAAATTGTTTATCTCTGTCTCCATTCATAACTTTGCATTCAGTCTTCAATACAAAAGCCAAATCATTTTAGGGTCAGTTTCAAATGTTGTTTTGGTTATGCACCAAATACATTTCTTGTTTCTACATAATAAATAAACATTTAGGCTTAACACTCTTTCCTGGCTTGCAGAGGTATGTCTTGTGAAACTCCAGCAAGTAACAATATGCATATAGCAAGATCTGAATAGCAGCAATACAAACGCAAAAAGTGACAACAGATACAAAGAAATTATTTACTTCATCTTCCAGTGTATAATTAAAATTCTAAAACAAATACACTGATCTGTAAATACTCTTTGCTCAATTCACTTTTATTTCTTCTGTAGTGTTCTCCTTTGAGTCCTCTTTGTGATACACATTGTACTCGGTTTTCCTCACCAGTGTTTTTCTGGGTTTTTTTCCCCACTGGAACAAGTTCTTTTCTGCAGTTTTCTCAGACTGCAAAGCTTCTCTGGTTAAGGCAAATGTTGTGCACCATGTGAGCACTGACAGTGTGAAATCCTGTCAATACCCCAGAAGTAAATCAGCTGGATGGTAAGTAGGATCACAGCTGTCTATAGATTGAAGTACCAACTACAAATCCTTCGGCACAGTTGCATAAGAAGCTGATCTAAATCAAGTTATTTCTAGCCTGCTCCCAAGCAATTTTCTGATGACCTTTGAAGACAGGCAGGCCAAGATTCTTTCTGCAACATACAGCGAGCCATGGGCACTCCCAGTCATGTCCTCAAGACCTCGTATCTGCTCTCAGCAGCCAGGTGCTACTTAAATGATAAGGAGGAGATCGCACAGGGTCCATTCATAGTGGTGTAGGAAACATTTTTGTTATTCAGCTAGCAAGAAAAGGACCTGGGGTCCTGGTGGATACCAAGTTGAACGTAAGCCAGCAATGTGCTCTTGCAGCAAAGAAGGCCAAGAGCCTCCTGGGCTGCAGTAGGGCAGAACATTTCCAGCTGGTCAAGGGAGGTGATCCTTCCCCTCTGCTTGACCCTGGTGAGACCGCATCTGGAGTACTGTGTCCATTTCTGGGATCCTCAGTAGAAGAGAGTCATGGACTTACTGAAGCAAGTCCAGCAAAGGGCCATGAAGATGATTAATGGAGCCTCTGTCAGATAGGAAAGGCTGAGAGAGCTGAGACTGCTCAGCCAAGAGAAGAGAAGGGTCAGGGGGGAGCTTTTCAACATTTGTAAACACCTGAATGGAGGAGTAAAGAGGCAACAGGCACAAACCAAAACACAGGGAGTTCCATTTAAACTTAAAGAACCTTTTTTATTATGAGTGTGCTTGAACACCAGAACATATGTTCAGAAAAGTTGTGCAGTTTCCATTCTTGGAGATACTCAAAACTGACGGGACACAGCTCTGGACAACCTGCTCTGGCTGACCATGCTTTGAACAGGGGGTTGGACAAGATGACCTCCAGAGTTGCCTTCCAAACTCAATGACTCTCTGATTCTATTCCATGAAGGTACAGAGAAGCAAATCTGGCTGCCTGAACTTGAACAGAGTAAGCAAGGTCACAATTAGCAGCTACTGAATACAAGAGTCTTACATAATTTGGATATCAATATATTCAATTGAAATGTGCAAAACAAGGAGACAGGTGAAAAAATACCTAGTTACTTGGAACCTCTCTCAAAATTGTTCATATGCTAGTGTACACCAGCTGCAGTATCCTTCAGTAGGACATTGGATTTCTCCAAAGGAAATGCTATGACTATCAAGGTTAGAAAGGCAGAAGGATGGGGGCTATTAAGCATGTAAAACATGGTTTCTTTCAGCCCTTTGAAGCTCACTGGGTATCTCACGCTCTGAAAACAGGGCTGCGGCTTGTTCCAAGAAAGTGCACTCTCTGCTGCTGCCCACTCCAGTAAATTAACCACTGCCACCATTGTCCAGGCACTGAAACTCAGTTGTTTCTACTATCAAATCACCCCAGCAGTTCCTGGGATGATTCTGGCCTGGGCCACTTAACATTTCCCCAGAAACTCCCAGGTACGGTTCTGGAACGAGCAGAGACTGGGGGCTGTTCCTCATAGATGGTGTGAACACAGCCATCCTGTCCTGAAGAGTAAAAGCCCTAAGCAGCATAGGCACAAGCTACTCCTTACTAATTAACCTCAGTGCCAAAAGATGCTTAAGAAAATACCACTGATGTCAACATGGCAACGTTACAGAGCCACAAGTTCTGTTGGCAAAACCCAACCAGCTCCACTAACACAGTACATCTGCTACATAAGGGTCTGTTCATTCGTAAAAAAACAAGAGGACTTCCAGGATTCATTACCTCTTCCTAAAAAGTAAAACCATAATCTCGTTTCTCAGAAATCAGAGATTCAGAGGTGAGACAAAATTATTTCCTCCCTTGTGAATTCTGTGTCCATTGGCACAAGTCAGAGCAGTTGGAAAGGATTTCCTCTGCTGCTTCTTACCTGTTCTAAACTATTAAATAAGTTCTGTCTCAACAGTGGAAATGAGGAAAAGCAATGGGAAAGAGATGTTTGGCTAAGTTTTTAATGACTATGGCGATTTTATGTAGATTTAATTTTCACTTGTAGGCATTTGAAGGATTCTACTGTTTTCAGATCTGTCTCAGCTCTTACTTATGCCACATGAGAAAGGTGTTCCAACATTTCCAAACACTGGAAATGAGAAGAAGAAAGAGAAGAGGAGCAAATGACTGGGATACTGTGTTTGAGGAAAGCAACGGCACATTTCTTCAAGGAATGCTGTTTCTGTGACGTCCTGTAAGAGACAATGTGTGAAAAAGAGCCCCAAAAGCAGTAATCTCAAATCCAGTTTTAGATTACTTCTGAAGGGCAACATGCTGCATATCACATTGCACAAGTCAGAAGGGCTGTCAAGGATTTTTACACATATATTCTGCCTGATTCACAGGGACCATTCATTATAGTTGTAGGGTATGTCTGTGTGAGTTCACTTGCATTTTTTGGGCACACCCTTAATGTGTTCTGCAATCTTGACCTCTAAGCCAGAACTGCCTCTGAAGCACTGTCAGGTCACATAGAAAAAATGCTAATAAAGATTGATCTCCTCCCACCTGCAAGTACAATTAAACTGCTGGCCACAGAAACAGCTTTAAAGCAAGGGCAGTAAAAGCATGTGAGAAAGAAAGGAAGACTGACAAAAATCTGATACTTCTAAAGATAGTTACCAGGTTTTGGTCATTACCTAACCACAATAATTAACAGGATAAGATATAAATTCAGACTTGGGATAAACACCATGTGATAAAAGTAAATCACCATCCTACAACTCTGCAGACTGAACACTGTCTGCAAAGTAACTTCCCCAGTATGGAAAAGCACCTGCCTGTTGCTAGCCAAGAGGCTCCTGCTGTTGCAGACTGGCTGGGTAGGAGCAGAGCTGTTACGGGACTGCTGTAACAGAAGCACGCACAGGCATCAAGAAAACTACTCTGCTGTCACAAAGGTGGTTGATATGAAAACAGTTACGAATGGTTTGTACTGTTGGGGTTCCTGAGCGGTACAAAGCTGTTAAAAAAGAATCATTCTTGTTGCCGCTTCCCACTCTCAGTTTTGAGATTCTTCGTAGATATTTTCATCGGGCTTTAAAGCACTGTAGTGACCACTGTAAAAGGTTTACTTGGAGAGGTGATGGAAGAGGTTAGAAAGAACCACAATGCCAGGATTTTAGAAAGGTCCTGACTTACACCCACACACATGCTGACAACAGGAACTTTTGCATCTACAGACAGAGGAACGTCTCCTGAGATGAGTCCTGATTTGAGCACTTTGGAATTGCCAGCCATTCAATGCACTCCTCAAGCTTGCAAAACCTTTCACTAAACACTTCCCTGGAAAAGATAATCAATTCAAGCCTGCCTGAAGAAGTCCCAGAATGACTCGGGGAAAGGGCTTTTAGAGAGCTGAAGGATAGCTCAACACCCAGCTCACCACCCTCTTAACATGGAAACGTTTCTTGCTACAACTGACTTCTGGAATGCAATCAAGGGTTTTCTGATAGCAAGAGACCTGCACTTCAATATGGAGTATCAGATAATCTCAGTTACATGAAACAGCCTCTATGAAATGAAATGATTTAAGAAAGAGCGAGAGAAAGACTCTTATTTCAAAACTAGGAGCAGTTTGTGCGAAATCCATGTTCTTAGATAAGAAATTTTACTTGTGTGATAAAGAAATATTGCCCCATATATACTTACCTACTTAAGTGTGAACTCATGCAAAGTGTTACTCTAAACTGAGGTATTCATGCTTTCATTCGTATTTCATACCTTCAGTTTTAATAAGCTGTTTATTACAAAGTTATTTTCACATAGTCCTTGTTCTGAATTTGTCATAAGGTCTGCCTGGATGTTACGGCAGTAGTGCTTCAAAACAGAAAGAGAGGAGTATAAAGCCATCAAATGACAAATGCAATGAAATTTCAGGGTATAATTTATTATTTTTAATAATAAAAACTCAATAGTATACCAAGATGAAAGTTGTTCACATTAAAGCATTTTTATTGTAGAGTCATAAGGCTGTGAACAGCTAGAACAGCATTTGCTTAAGGAGGCTAAATTGCTTCTCTAGCAGCTAAGTTTCTATCTTCTCACACTGATACTACAATGAAATAAAACACACAAGTTATCTCTGGTGCCTTTCTTAAAAGTCCTTTAGTCAGGTGATATTGTCATTTTTTAATCTTTATTTTTATTTTTGGACTGTGGTAAAAACCCACACAAGTGGAAAGACAAACAAGTATAATTTTTCCTGAGCTTTCTTATCACCCTAAAAGAGGAATAAAGAATTTGCATCATCTCTAGCTGCTACATTCAGTCCAGCGGTGGTGTGGCAGGAAGGCAGTAAGTACATTATTTCTACTTCCATTAAGTTCTATTTCTACATACTCTTAAATACTTACAGGAATTGGAAACATGACCGGTCAAGGTGGAGATCTATGGTCCAGATTACTCTTGTTCTAACTTGGACTCATTAAAGATTTTTATGACTCCACCTGGTTCAGTGGGTTAGCAGCACATGGGTTTGAGTATGAGTTGTATTATTCATATCACCACAAGTTTTGAAAGCAATGTGGCACACCTAACAAAATATGCAGAAGATTTTTAAGTTTCAGCATCACACCTCCCATCATATTGTCAGAAGGTAATAGTCAATACAATCTAGTTTGATCACAGCTATTTCATTTTACAAAGGCACTGGAGAGAGCCCTGGTTGTCCCCTTACTTGGAACCTGCTCCAACTCCTGCTTTAATAGCTCTGTTTAGCTACTGGCTGACAGCTGGCAAAGATAAAGCTCCCCTCTCCAAGGGTCAATTACACTGAGCATTTCCAGTACATGACCACAATACAGTTGCCTGAGGCATGACTGGGGACTAATCGGGACGAAGATATGTGATCTCCCCACAAACTAAAATTACACAGGATGGTAACAGCCACACACCAATATTTAAAACTAGAGATGAAATCCTGCCTGGATGCCCCTGGAGCAGGAGAGAACACATCAGTCGGCGAAGAGCTATGGCTTTACTGGCGGTATGGGTCATAAGGAACTATTCAGAAAACTTAGTACACTTGCGAGAACTGCAAGAGGACACAAAAGCATCCATGCCTACTTGTTGAAGGCAAATCCAACCCACTTCTAAGTTAACCCATTTCTGATGTGGTTTGACAACCAGATGACATACAAAGTTTATGGACACAAGGCAAAGCGATTTGAAGTTAAGTCAAACTAATCTGTTGTCCATGTTGGGCCACTGCAGTTGCAATCAGTTCCAGTGCTTTTCAACAACCTCCTGCAGAGGACAATTACATGACTGGTGTGGTTTATGTAAAACAAAAAAAGTTCAACATTCCAGCTATGATTCTGGTCCAAGGTCAAATGTGGCAACTTCACCTTTCTGCATTCAGAGAAGGCCATTAATTATTGAAAAACAGCAAGCTGCATAATTTTTGAAAGTCACGTATCAGTCTGGAATTAGCAAGTCTTCAAATTCTTTGGGAAAGCTGTTTCATCATTTTGATATGGTTTTGAGAGTTACTATCAAAAGATACTGCTTCCCACAGTCTCTCACTACCAATTATAATTGCAGGTTTGTACAAGTGAGTGTTTCAGACTGCAATTGTTTATACTATTCTTTTACTGTGGGTAATTCATTGAGGTACAGAACGGATCCAGCACATCAGAGTTTTGCCATACAAAAGTGTTAACGGCACTGCAGTTTACAGCGTTTTTTTTCTGCCAGATGGATGATCATATTGGTATAACAGTTCCCAGCAATTTTTGCAAGTCAGCAATAGACTGTAGAAGATTTAGTGGATGCTGTTTAGCTCGAGCTTGCTTACTAGAGAGTATGCAAATAGTTGCTTACTACTGAAGGATTCACTCAGATGGGATATAAAAAATCATATTCTACTTTGCCTTAAATTTTCAAAACTACAGTGACTAAGAAGATATGAAGTTTCCATCTTTTCCTGTAAGTTGTATTCTGACATCTGGCATTCCAGAACAAGTAATAAATGCTCAAATACTATAATTGTTATTTTACTGACAACTAACTAGCTCTCTAATAAAGGGGAAAAACAAACAAACAAAGAGTCAGTCCTGAAGCACACCTGGTGAAAATAAACAGTCTGTCAGGGAAATGAAAGCCAGGCATCATTCATCATATTCAACAAAATAAAAAGGGTTTGTGAGTTCTTCAGAAGTGGTGTCTCTGAAGGTCAGAACTGTACTGCAACACTAGGGATCTATAAGTAAATACTGCAAGTTTTTCAAAGCAGACTTCCATCAATGTTGACAGAAATATCTGAAACTGGGGTTGTTCACCCAGGAGAAGAGAAGGCTCTGGAGAGACCTTATTGTGGCCTTTCAATACTTAAAGGGGGCCTAAGGGAAGATGGGACAAACTTTTTATCAGGGACTGTTGCAATAGGACAAGGAGTAATGGTTTTAAACTAAAAGAGGGAAGATTTAGACTAGATATAAGGAAGATTTTTTTTATGATGAGGGCGGTGAAACACTGGCACAGGTCTCCCAGAGAGGTGGTGCCCCATCCCTGGAAACACTCAAAGTCAGGTTGGATGGGGCTCTGAGCAAACTGATCTAGTGGAAGATGTCCCTGCTCATTCCAGGGGGGGTTGGACTAGATGACCTTTAAAGGTCCCTTCCAACCCAAACTATTCTATGATTCAAGCACCAGAAGTCTGGATCATGTACAAAAACTTAAACAGACTCCCACGGGCAATATTGTGCTCATTTAGGTTGCATTTTCTAGACGTAAAAATATTTATGCCACCAAGTAACCCAGAGAATCCATTTTTTAACTAAAATATTAACTAAGTGTCACTAAAAACTACAAGCTCAAGCAACACACGGTTTTCTACTTCATCAACCTGGTGGTTTTCATGTGTGTTTTGTGGGTTTTTTTAAACACCCTTATTACTCCCCCTTGCATCTTAAAACGTTCATCTCTTCTAGTACAAAACACAACACCATCGCTGAGCACATGAAAAGTCAATATTAAAGCTGCACTGCTCAGATCTCAGAAATCAGGAAATGTCAGCTTTCAGGTTGCATGAGCACTCTTATCTCTGTCCCTTACTCATACATATTACCCCAGAGACTTCAGCTACGTGTTCATATAGTGGCTGCTCAAACACATGAGTTATCCTCGCTTGTGGAAGGCTGCAAACAAGAAACTGTTGGTAGGCAGGAGAGTATTAGGAGGGAATATGCTTGTCCTCTTCTCACACTCCTCCCTAAGCACTACTTTTGGACAAAGGGAGGATTCTAGGCTAGATACATATTTGGCCTGATGTAGCACACTCCTAACCACAGGTACTTCACTGCTTTAAAGTTGCATATAGAATATTTTTGAAAACCATGTGTACTGAGGTTCCATGAGAAATCCGAGAATCCATGAAAACATGGATGGAACATCTTTGTTTTTTTTTCCAAACATATGGAAACTGCATATACAACATATTATTTGTAAGAAATGAAACTTACAGATAATTATTTTCTATATAAGGAATTATAGTGTACTTCTAGTTTGAAAAAAATCATTTTTAAATAAAGCAATAAGAGAAGAAAATGAAAGCTTCCATAAAAGTATACTCTTGATTCACAGAATAGCAGCAGCCCCTCTAAACAGACATTCCCTTTACACATAGAAACGTGCAATGCAGCCAAAAGAGAGACTCGTAACAATTAGGCATTGCACATATTCCTAACAAAGGAGATCAAATACATGTTTCGGTACACACATACAGCACAGGTGTTGATGACTATGATTATAGCTGCTTGACACCTTTCATAACTGTCAAGTGTTGCTGAACCACAACTACTGAGGCTGAGAATTTCCGTGTCAGTTATTTTGCATCAGACTGATTTTTGGTAGGCTTAATTGTTGTTGCCAAAATTTCAATGGTTTTCAATACAAGGTCAGGGAAAATACTTCCAGTTCAGTTCAAAGAATTAAATAACTGTTGCAAGGAAGAAAAAAAACCCCACAGTTTCTAGTTGGAAAGCACAACTTGAGACTAAGCTTTTGTGCCAACATGCTGGCTTCATGAAGATCAGCCTAAATTTGGTCATGTTAGAACCTTTAAAGCATTTCAGTCTGCAACCACTCAACAGACCCACTCAAAAAGTCATTTCAAGAGACTGTGCTTAAGGGACAGAGTCATCCAAGCCAAGTAGTGCCTTTGTGGAGCCAGATACAATAAGAGAAGAAAACTGTTCCTCCTGTACTTCTAAAGGTTTCCACTACTGGAAAAGAAGACTGTCCAAAAGAAGGACCAAAAATCTGAAAACAGGAGAAAAAGAATTTTAAAAATACTAAGACTAGAACAAAAAAATGATGGTTGCAGTTAAATATGACCAAAACAGAGCCTGAATTTCCAGTCTTTTGAGTGGACATTCATCTGTACCTGAAAAAGAAGACTTTGAAGACTTCCTCTACTATTGGCCAGTTGCTGTGAAATTCACTGGCAAAACGAAGCCCTCATTGTCCTCTAGTGACTGTTCCCAGTAGAAGATTAGAAACCACCACATACACCTGTAATCGCCATAAGCAGTCAGGGACAGCTCCACTGAATTCAGCTCTGGTGATGAGCAATGTGGGAATCAATGCAGTTCAACACCATGCGTTAAAGTTGCAGTTTTTTGGGTGCATATGCATTGAAATATGTGTTCCTCCACTGCAGTATCACAGACCATTCCCTCATAAGGCTCTACCTTGCTCATGGCCCGGAGAGAAGACTGCTCGTGAATACTCCATACAATCTTTCATCTAGCCTGAGAGCTGTTCTCAGGCAAAGCTGTGTCATGCTGCAACAGTGCAGATCTACAAATTATGAAAGCGATATTACAGGTGCAGGAAATTAGACTCGGATGATCCAGTGTCAGTGTTTCTCTTTGAACCATTCACACAGTAGTTTAAGATTTAGACTTGTCAAAAAAAATCTTGTACAGTTCTATGGCCAATGTATTCTTTCGACCTGAGTAGGTAGCTGTTTCTGCTTTTATAAAAGAAAATTCATGCACCAAGATCAAATCTCCTGGAAGCTTACAGTCTTTGAATTACTTTTCTGAATGGACACCAGAGAACACCTGAACTTCGCGATGTGAATCCTTCAAGAGCTTTTGCAAAATCTCAAACCCTGAGATTAGGTAATCTATTTAAATCCAAAGAAACAATGAGCACAGGAAAAAAACAAAGCAATGGCACTTGCACAAGTAGAATATTATACTCTTGCCTAAAAATTGGACAAACACAGCTAGCGTGAACCCTCCTTTCTTTTAGATTGATTTGATGTCTGCACTTTGCAGCTCTAAGTCTCATCCCAACAACACAGCATTAGATCAGGAAACCTTATGGCACTACTTTATGTAGCATATGGAGACTAAAGATCACTCCACGGTTAAAATCCTTCTATTGATCTGATCCAGGTTACATCAGTTGGTGGCCACACATGTCTGAATCGGAAAAAATACTGGAAGTGTTATGCCTTCGGAATAAATGGTCTTCAAATAGTTATTTTCATTATCTTTTTTATGACAGTGCAAGAGCCTCTTCTTATGTTGCAAATGTAAGGAAAGGCATAGCATGACATAAGAATTAGATACCTGCCCTACGGTGCTTTTTACAGCAATTCCCAGGCAACAGCTCTAGAAGTCAGAGTCTCCTACCAGGCTGTACGTTCTGGTACCTGTCCCAGCAAGAGAGCATCACATGCAGCTTCAGCAACAAACATTCACCTGATCTAGAAAGAATGTGTAAATAGATGTTGAAAACAGATGTTATCAATAGGCTATGTGGGGAATCTTGTACAGAAATTATACCTAAGAAGAGAATTAAAGGAATGGCAGGTATGTAAGCATGTATGGCATCCTACTGGACCCATAAGAAATGTGTAATAGATTGTTTACAGATGTCATCTTTGCGTATGTCACATCCAGTACATTTGCAAAATTCAAGTCATGGGGGAATTCTAAAAGAAGACAGAGGAGACTTTAAATCTCAGAGTTAGCCTTTCTGCACTACATGAATCTATCCTAACATGCTGTCTGGTCAAACACAGGAAAATATAATAGATTCAAACCCTGGGAGACCTGTCGGGAAAATACACATTACACATATAAATTACTAAGTGGGTTTACCACGCAGTTTTTTAAGTACAAGCACTTACCACAAATGTGATGTTTACAACAGGGGTACATCTAGTGGCATGCAAGCCTGCTCACATCCAGCTCAAAGTGGGAATACAAAGATAAACTGCCCTTCTATCAAAAGTTTTACCCCAGACCTAGTCTGCCGTACTTATTGAACAAGTAGGAAAAGCCACTTGTAGAGCACAGGAAGAACAGCTGGGTAACTGGCAGATTATTTTATCTCTAGTTTTGCTAATTAGTTTCTCCCGCTATGTGGAGTGCTGAGTTCAAGGCTCATTTGAGCTTCCCAGTGGCCTTTGCTTCTGAAGGTCTAGACTCACAAGAAGTAGGAAAAACAAAACGGCAAATACAAATCACCCTCCACCCAAATTAATACAATGAGGTTGTTGAGTATACCGGAATCTAGAGACTGCAGATGTTTCTGTTAAAGGACCGCTGTGACCAGGCAGCGTGGGTGCTGCACGTACACATGCTTACCATGTATTTTTCCACCCACCTTTCTCACCTTTTAAAAACTCGAGTCTGTCAGCGTCTACCCTTTTCCTGGTAAGCGCTTCCACTGCTGAATGACCTGCAAAGCCAGGATTCATTTTCTGATTACTGAATCACTCAAGCTTCCAATTTCAGCTTTTGAACACATGCTGTTGTCCTGCTAAGTCCCTATACCCAGTTATCAAGTCACCTATCAACCTTCCTTTCAGCAGCTTCATCTCCTGTAACATGACAACACAAGGCTCACCTTCCAGGCTTGGGAAAAGGCAGGGCTCCGCCTTTCATCTACTTCTATGCTATTCTTAGAATTAAAACATCACAATCGGACACAGGATCCTCGTAGGAGACTTAACCGACCTGACCTGTGTATGTTTCAACAGTCCCTGCTATTCAATACAACTTTTATAACCAGAGATTACGTTAGTCCCATTAGCTTTGCGTTTAGAGTACATGTAACGTGGCTACCTACAATAACTCCCAACCCATTTTCATCTTTGACAGTCTGCTTTTCAAGGGAGAAGAGGCCATACCTGCGGGATGAAGGGATTTCTCATAAGTGATAGGACAAGTGATAGGACAAGAGGAAACGGGTTCAAGTTATGTCAGGGCAGGTTTAGATTGGATATTAGGAAGTATTTTTTCACTGAAAGGGTTNTTTTTTTTTTTTTTCCCTCTCTTCAGGGTAGGTTAACGGTTGGACTTGATGATCTTAAAGGTCCCTTCCAACCTCACTAATTCTATGATTCTATGATTCTATGATTCTATATATTGCACTACACTTGGCTACAATAAAACAAATTTTGTCAGAACCATTTAGCTAGATTATTTATACCACACTTGCGCCGTTAACCTGTCCTGCTAATTGTTTGCTACCACACCAACCACAGCACTTAGGCAACCAACACAGAAAGTCTGAACGATGCTGCACAACCAGTTAAACCAGGGGACAACAATAAAGGCCCCTTTCATTAGTGTCTCCCTACTGCGTACAAGCATCTGTCAATGAACCAGCCTGACTCCAGCATGCGGTATACAGAATTAAAAGGCACATGTTTAATTAAGATGTTATGTGATCCTAAGCTGTATGCTTTGGGGGCAAAAAATGATACTGTATTCCGCGTGGTAGCTGTTAACTACTAAACTTGTACCCTTGCCAATGGAAAAGAAAAGAAGAAAGAAAAAAAGTACCAGGTTAGTTTGACAGGCTGGGCATTGAGATGAGTGGTATTAACTATACAATGCAATTCTTTGTTGTCAGAAACCTAAATTAACTGTCCCATTATTTTGGGAGAATTGGCAAGAGGCTAACAGGTCTGTAGCTCCTTGTATTGAGTGTAATGAAAAGAAAAAAAAAATCTCAGAACATCATTTTTTTAACAGAAGCTTTCTCCATACGACTGACTTGGAATGAGTCAGAATGATATGGGTCTGAGTATGGCTTAATGTGACATAAAAAAAGACTGCACACATCTGCGAATGGCAAATTCAGAAGTAGATTAGTTTAGGATAAAGGTTACAGGTGACATTCATCACAATCAAGCTGTCTTTTGTTTGTTTTTGATAAGCCAGTATATGACAAGCTTTATCTACATGCGTATAACATCCATAAACCAATGGACACACGCATTTTAGCACTGCAATTCAGCTAGTGCTTGACAGCGGATTGGATTGCAGTACTCCATAGATTTGATATGCTCGTAACAGATTGTCACATTCCTGGCATTTCTCCAGACAGTGTTTATACTTAACAACAGCAACAAAAAATTAGAACACGTAACAAACATTTCCTTATAGGCCATTTGGGATTATTCCACATTTGGCACTGTTTTTTGAATAACCTTATTAATCCATCTTCAGGTTCTGAGCTGTTATATTTAGATCAAGAACATGTACTGCAAGATAAAATCTACACAACCTATACATAACAAACATTAAAAAGTGTACATTCAAAATGAAAGTCAAGGAAAACCTTGACTAAAGAGAACATCTGTGCCGATATTCAAAACACAACTGGACACGGACCTGGACAATTTGTTCTAGCTGACCCTGCCTGAGCAGGGGGCTTGGACTAGATGATCTCAAAAGGACCCTTTCAACCTAAATAACTCCAGGAGCTGGTGATTTTGACATGTGAACAGGTAAGTAATCTCAATTCTGCAATTCACTGCACCTAAGAGAACTTGCAGAGAAAGTGACTGGGGTGTATACACATAAACTTGTTTGGGAGATCAAACAGTTCTGTAAAAGACCTCCCTCTAATCACAGCACACTGTCACCGGGCCCTGTGCGATGCAGGTGCCCTGTCAGTACAGTTGACAGGACTGGGATTACACTGACGGCTTGTCTCAAATACATGGCACGCTGACAAAAGAGACACATTTCCTCAAGGGTATCATTGTTCGGCATTTCACAAAACAGAACAAAACCTCAAATTCCCCTTGGGGGAGTATTTGGGTTTTTTAGTCGGTGATTAAGAAGCAACATTTTTGTCTCTGGAACTTGGAGGCTTCTCTTACCAATCTGGTGGGCGAGAATTCCTCTGTGCTTCAAACCGAGCTATTGGGGAACATGGTGAGGTCTGCACCGCCTGACGGGTTGCAGGCTCTTGAGGTTCTGAAGACTCCTCTGGGATAGCTCATGTTCTGACACAGTTTTGGGGGTTCTTTGGGGTTTCTTTTTTTTTTCATTTGGGTTTGTTTGGGTTTATTTAATCCTTTAACCCTGCTTCTGCTGTAAAAAAGCAGCAATGCAGTCCTGAAAGACTAAAATCCACATCAGACTGTAATAGCAGCCACTGAATTTCAGTAAGAACAGAGCACCTGATTTTCAGCAACAACACAGCCCTCAAATGTATGCGTTCACATGTTGGATTATGTTAGATAGTAGCTGTAGTTAATAATAAGCCATTAGAACAGGAGTCCCCCAAGTTTTATCTGAGGTTAACCACTTAATGTTGATTTCTGTATAACAGAGTTTGCCTCTGATAAGTACTTCGAGACTCAGTAAGGTTAATGAAACCTCAGGGGAAGAAAGACTGTAATTTGTTGGGTTTTTTTAAGGAGTCATGCCTTTAGTGCACCTTGTTAAGAAGGTTCACGGATTAATCTGCATGTCCATGTTTCAGACCAAAATGGCTTATTAAGATCCTACTTTTTTGTGTGCCTAGGCTCACATTTATAAGTATAAAGTTTCTGTTCACAGATAACAAAATCAATTAAAAGATGCGAGATTCTCACAGTGGATTCCCTGTTTTGGAGTAGCAAGCAATTCTTCTGGCTGCACGCAGAAGGACAGAAAGCCTTCTCCTGCCTCAGTTAAGTGTTGATCACCACTAGGATGTGAGGAATCAGATAAACCCTTCACAGAGGGTGTGCAGATCCTTGTTGGGTGGAAGGGCCGAAAATCAATTCCTGAATGCAGTAAGGGCTTGGATAGAAGCCAGCCTTTTTTTTTTTTTGTGGTGTTTTTTTTTTGTTCCAAGAGCTCCTTCCACTGAATTCAGAGGAAAATGCTGGAGCTGGGCCCTTAAATCTTTGCTAAAAGAGCCAGGTATTTGTGACCTCCCTCCACTGTGCATTCTACGATGACAAGGATAAAGCTCAGTGTCAAGTGCACTGTACCGGACCCTGTCAGGCTTTCAACCTGTTCAATTAACTATATCAAATCAAACAATAATTTTCACTAGGGCACTGGGAAGCACTTCTTTTTTACTGAAGGCTATTCCCCTGGCAAATCTTGACTTTCAGAGGCCAGCTGTTTTACCACTTCAGCGGCTCAAAAAAAAAAAAAAA
>VUYV01000032.1:5659900-5718045 GCA_008711295.1 Anarhynchus alexandrinus | reverse complement strand
AAAAAAAAAAAAAAAAAAGCAGCATTGGATTTTATTTTTATTACAATACGGGGAAAGTAGGGAAGAGAGGAGTGCTTTTTCCTCCAGTCTCTTTGCTCTCTGTAAAAGGCTCAGCCGGCTGACAGTTCCGNAAAAAAAAAAAAAAAAAAGCAGCATTGGATTTTATTTTTATTACAATACGGGGAAAGTAGGGAAGAGAGGAGTGCTTTTTCCTCCAGTCTCTTTGCTCTCTGTAAAAGGCTCAGCCGGCTGGGCTGACAGTTCCGAAACCAGGATCATTTTCAAAGAGGGACACGAAAAAAATTAGGAACTGACAAGGTAATTAGAAGAGACTGAAAAGCCAGGGGTAGGGACCGGCTTGTCCCGCTAAGCGACAGAGCGCAGCCGTCACCGACTACACAAGGTTACAGAAAGGCCGGTGCTCCGCCGGGGTAACCCCCGCAGGGAGTTCCCGGCAGCGGGGCGCCCCCGTCCCCCCGGGCAGAGGGGCTCTCCCGTCCCCCCGGCAGCGGGGCGCGGGCTCCCGGCGCCGGCGGCGCAGAGCCCGGTCTGCCGGCGCCCCCCCGAGGGGACGAGCGGTTACTGCACCCCCGCCCGCCTCCCGGGCGGCGCGGGGAGGACGCGGTCAAACACCACCCGCTCCCCACAAGCGCGTTTCCAGCCCTTTCTGAACAGCAGCCCGGAGACAGCCGGGAAGGACCGGCGGCTGCGGGCGGCTGTCGGCCCTTCCCCCGGTGATGGTGAGCAATGCGGGGAGCGGGCACCCCCGCGGGGCGAGCAACACCTTGAGTCCGGTCAAAGGGTCCAGGGGAGAGAAAGCACGAAGCAGCTGAGAACACGGGGCCGTGACAGAGGGCAACATTTAGGATATGAGTTAATCCATTTGTTAGAGACGTGGTGCGAGAATGGATTTGTTGTCTGCGTATATATTAAAAAAAGAGAGACCCCGAAGAAGCCGGAATCGCAGAATAATTGACAGAGGGCGTCTGAGTTGGGAAGAACCGCAGGGGATTAGACATCGGTGAGAGCCGGAGGTGAGAGAAGGAACACAACAAATTGCAGACCGATCGGATGAGAGATTAAATACGCACTCGCTCGTTTGTGTCACAAACCAGAAGTCAAACTCTCGGCTGTGGCTTACTCCAGGTTCAGATTTCCAGCGAGCTTCCTTCTGCATTTCATCATTAGGTTAGCTGTGCTATTAGACTGGGGAACACTGCCAAATAATTATAAGATTACACTAAGACTAAATCCCCATATCATGAATAGCACATGCTGGCAAGCAACAAGCTGAAATAAAAAGAATCAGCTCTAGCTCCTCGCTGATATCACAAACACACACCCACTAAGCAGCAAATTAATTCACTTCTTCAAAGTGAAGAATTGTAAGGTCCTCTAACAACTCCTCCACGTAATCACTGAAGTTTTCCCCATTTAAGTTTTCCTTACCTACAACTGAGCCATAAAATGGAGTTTGCGTCTGCACAGCAAAGACAAATACTCCTTCCCAGGCACTAGCACAAGTAACCCGAAAGGAGACCCTCCAATACCTCCCATTTTCGTCCTGGTTCCCACCAGAATGGGAACCAGAACTTCTGAAGTGCTGCAGGAAAGCCTGACTTGGTGGGAAATGAGAGCCCGGCAGAGCTAACCAGTAGCTTAACTGAGCTGAAAAAATAACTTCCAGACTCAACAAATACAGCAGAAGCTTTAAAAAAGCAACACAGAATTACAGCTTAATGAGACTTTGGTCAGGGTACAATGCTTGGAATCAGCACAATTTATAGGAAGGCCTAAATATCCATTGGCCAGTTCTAAACTGAGGACCTTGTCCTTTGAGTGGAAAGACTCCAGGCTGTTATGCACCCTATTGAAGTAGTTCATCAGTATTAATCAAGTGGGGAAATAAAAAAAAAGGAAATAAAGAAGTGCCATCAGGGTTAACAATGCTACATCCTACGGCTTCAAGCCGTTCCTTGGAGGTCTCCAAGTAACAACAGTGCTTCACCATGCCTAGCTTCTAGACGAAGGGATCACACAGTCTAGTGACTGATCAAGTAACACAGTAAAATAATAATGTAATCACTAACAGTCGGTGATGGTTCCAAAAACCTGTAGAAAATTCCTAAAAAATAAAATGAGAGGGTAGAGCTTCAATATTTGGCAAAGTGTTAGAACCATTAATAAAGTAATCAATACTCTTGTAAAGCAGCTAAAACAGTTGATATAAAGCATGCTTCATCAAGAACATGTGAAGGGTTGCAAAACAAAAGAAGGTGGACAAAGGAAACAGGGTGAACATAAAAGGGGTGTTTTCATAACATCTTTTCTTAGCTATATTAAGTCCACTACATTAATCTGTTTGGAGGCATCCCTCACCCCTCTGCTTATTACTTCAGCAATTTACTCTCTTAGCCTTGGTCTTATGAATCCCACTTAAGTTGGATGCCCGAGTCACCTAAGATAGATAGGGTAAGCACCAAAGGCTAAATCAGTGTCTCCTAAGCTTTTTTGGCTCTGTCAGTGGATCACAATCACTGTTCAGTAGTTCTTGCAGACACACTACGCAGCATTATCAGCAAACTAGGAAATATCACAAAGCTTTACAATATGGTTTGAGAATTCCTGAAATAGGCTTTGCTAAGACATTTGATACAGTTTTCCATATCTTACCCCAATTCATATTTTTAGCTCCCCTCTAAGTAAAAAACAGAAATTGATTTTGAAACTGGCTGCCATGGCGAAAGGTTCTGCGGGTGAGTTTTACATGATACTGATGTGAATCAGTGTTTCGTAGAGAATACAGTGGATCAGGTTTACAAAGACTGTACAACGAGAATCTTTTCAAGAAGAAGGGTAAAAGATGAGATTATGTCAAGTTAGTAGAAGTTGACTAAAATAAACACAACAAGATTAAATTAAAAATGCAAAGCCCCCTTGTGTTAGAGGGAAGGAATAATCCAATTATCATTGCATGTAATTATGAAACATTAATTCCCCAACATCTGACAGCACTTGAGGAGTAAGTACTGAGGAGCAAGTAAACACTGCTTCAAATGAAGAGCAATATACCTTTTTCTCCTGTCACCTAAATACTCGCAGAGTGCAGAAGAACTTATCTAAGCTAAATTGACAGGGAATTTCAAATCTGAAGCTAAAGGAAAGGAATTATACTGTTCAGTTCAAAGATGATTTGGATTCTGTGTTATACCTCAGGCAGGAGTAAAAGCTACAGCAAATCAGGCTACCATGGCTTTTACTGAATTCTTATACAGCAACAAGTAAAGAAAAAGGCAGCTAGAGTGCAATTCACTTCTGAGTATGCTGTAGAGCAATCGTTTATTGAAACCATGAGAGATCTTCTGGTAGTTACAAGTGGAGAGAGCACACCAAGGAAAAGCAACCAGACCCAACAAATACCCAATGAGGCAGGAAAGAGCATAAAACATTCATCAGCTACTTGCACAGCAGATCTCACAGCTGATAATGGAGCAGGACCGTGGAAACTGTTCGTTTTGAATTTAGTAGATATAGAAGCAGTAACATTACTATGTCATTGGAAAGCAAGGCCAAAAATGCCTCAACCGCCCTTCAGCAAGTTCCCTTTCCTATTAAATAGAACAGACAATAATATCACTTCCTCCACACAGGATTTTATGTAACAAGTAATGGCATTAGACACTCCCCACAGGTTTGCACACAGGAGATAGCTCCACTTCATGACTAATTGACTCCATGTCTTCTCACGCCTATAGGGCCTAGTTCTCCTATGCACAAGCAGCAAGTTGGTTTAGCAATGAGGACTTTGTCACGGCAGCTAGTTAGAAAATGTTCTCCTGTTCCAGATTTAAAAAAACCACCTCATAAAAAAGACGATTTTCTGCCATAATACTCCATGGATTATTTTTCACAGAAGAGCCAATTTATCAGTAAATAATTAACTATGGTAATACTTAAGTTACAACTCCCATGAAGTGTTCAAGTGCCTCACTGTCCGCTTCTCAACTGCAGATGAGCCTTCCTGGTCATACCAGATCTCTTATGAGCCATTACAGTTTTGCTTCCCGTTGTGGGAGTTCGCTATATATTGCATGAGCTATAATCTGACTGAAAAGCCAGACCCAGGAACCATTGCCGAGACATGACAGAAGATTACTTTCATGCAAAATTTTCTTTATCGGTAAGAGGTTGAATAATGAAAAAAAGATTTCCACTTTCCAACTATTTAGCTCATCCAAATTCTTTCAATTCTATGCTATCTAAACACGGGGTTACATTAATATATTTCTGATATTATTTTCCATGCAAAAAGAACACTTGCTACATACTATGCGAACAGGAGCCTTATCCCAACGCCCATCACTCTTTGATATGTTCCACATGTTAAAAAATTGAGAGCAGCCAAGTATGAAACAGGGAAAACTCTTTAGTCCCTCACATTTTCCAACTCAAGCATCACAGCTCAACAAAAAATAATGCAAATAAGTCCGACTTTATCCAGGCAGCAGAATAAAAGCTCTCTCCAGGGTGAAGCAGTGATTTTATTTTATTTTTTTAAACTGCAGATGGATACAGTCAGGATTGATGTGACAGCCCACCAACCAACATTGCTGTTAAGACCTCACAGAAGGAGCAAAGTGGCATAAATAAGGACCGTGGGCAAGGCTGACTTAAGCTTTGCACCATGGAGAAGGGAAGGGCTTCACAGAGATGGCTGGAGATGGAAGTTGCTTCTACAACACCACTATTAGATGAACACTGCTTGGGAGGAGAGATCTGTTGTGCTGAAGACCACTGTCACATGCGAAACAAGGAAGATAACTAATATTTTATCAGAAATACCCTCCATTTGGACACAATGAAGGTTCTTTTTGCTTCTACTAAAATCCTGTTTTCTTCTGTGAATAAACTAGATGCTTTCTGAGATATATGACAGTGCTGCAGAATGCTCAAAACTTGCTACAGATTTGGGACCAAACAGAGAAAAAAGTGGTAAACAAAACTTTAATAATGCTTTAAAGGACGCTAAAGTACTTCCTACGCCACCTTGCCCTGACCCAGAACCTTCTTCACCTGGTACCAGTTCTACACCTGATTATAAAAACAGTCCTCTACCAATAACAACATAGAGGGTAGGTTGTGACCAGTTTATAAGGGACAATAAAACAATGTCCAATAAAATAAGCTAAGAAAAGGCGCCGGTTTGTGTAGTCTTCTGCACTGTAACTACAGTAGGATTTGTGAGAAGACTCTGGAGGGCCAGGTGTCAGGTAATACACACAGGGAAGCATCGGGGTGAACATCTATTGAGGTCACCTTACAGAAGACCTCATTTTGCTTCCTGCATCAGGCCTCACATTTGGTGTGCTGTGTCACTGGCACGAGAGATATTTTGGGTCAATGTGATACTCATCCATAATGGAGGGATGAAGAATAACAAAGTTGAAATGACTTGCCAAGGGAGGAACCAGGAAGTGAGCAGAATTTGTTCCAAATGAAACGGACCTGTTAACAGGAAGACTCAGCTGGCTTAAACAATGGGTTTTTATACATGTATCACAACACATTTAACAACAGTGGTATCTTTATCTCTGTTGTACAGATGCCAAAATGTATACAGAGAGGATGAATGAGATCAGGAGGTCACAACATGGTGAATAAGCCACCTGGTTTTGGTCACCCCTCCTGCCCCAGAGGTAGGAATGAAACCCAGCATATCAGAGTAACCTGAAACAGAGCCAAGATTTCTCCGAATTCCAGGGTAGTATCTTAAACCATGAGACCATCCTTTCACCAGCATGCTAAATACCTAGAGCATTTCAGCTGATCTGACAAACCCCTAACATTTGCAAAGATATTACTGAAGGGAAAAAAATAAATCAATTCAGATTTTAAAAGCAAGATGTTATACGATTTTCATAAAAATATATGTCAATATAGCTGATTTAATGCAAGCATCTTTAGAGGTTATAGAATTAGCCAGATTTTAAGGCTATTTGCAGCAGGTTTTCAGTAGCAGTTCATATTTAATTTTTGAGGTGCCATTTGGTATTTAATGAATATTCATAAGTTCTGGTCCCTTCTAAAACTAAAAAGAGTTTTTCTTGAGTCCTGTTCCTTTCCTCCTTAAAAGTTTAATTTAAAAAGGCTTGAGTCCTTTCAAGTACCTCCTATCAAATTCCTTCACTTGGGCCAAGGTACCTCTTGGGTATTACTTTGACAGAATGAGGTTTGTTTAATGATCGTAGCATTAAAACCTCGTGCTCTGAAGACATGCATTAGCACACTGGGGAACATGGCGTAAAAACAAGAGGTGAAGCGGGGTTTCTTTCCTTCCTTCCTTTCTTTCAACAAATCACACATCAATAAGCAGTTACTTAGACATCTTTATTACTTTGTCAATGGACCATTTTCCCAAAAAAGGTTATACCTTAGTCATTCTATGCCCAGTTTTGCTCCTGCTAATGCTGAGACATTGCAAGAATCTTTATTTGTTTCAATGGTAAAGGATAAGACCATCAAAGAACAGCTCATCTCTCAAGAACTCCCTAGTCATTTCAAAGTATTGCTTCCTGGCAAATTCAAAGCCACAAATGCACACTGAAAGCAAGGTCCATTTCTCAGGTTTGCCCCCTGGATTATACTGGTATAAAATGAGTGTAAAAAAATTGCCAGTCAGAGCAACTTTTTATGTCCCCTCAAACTGGCATAAACGCCAACACCAGCTGTAAAGCCTATGGTGACATGGCCTTACCATTACATTGCTTTCTTGGTTGTATAGACTACTGTCATCTTTGTTCCCCCTTTTTACTGTCTTATTTTTCCTACCACTGCTAATTCCTATCAGGTGCCCTTAGATCTCGCTCAGTATTAGTCCTTCAAATTCTTTCGGTTCTGGCTCTGGGTCCAACACCATGAAAATGACCTCTGACCTGTTGCTGCATTAAGTCAACTTAACCAAACGCTCCACTCCGTGAACTCAAGGATCTTCTGTATAAAAAAATCCCAATTTCTTATTAGACCTTTCCATATATAATTCTTGCTAACTGGCTGCAAAATGCATTTCACTGGTTCTGAGGTACTCAGTAAGTACTCAGCAAATCACAGAACCACAGAAGCATTCATGTTGGAAGGGACCTCAGCAGATTTCTAGCCCAACCTCCTGCTCAAAGCAGGGTCAGCTATGAGATCAGATCAGGTTTCTCAAGGTTTTATTTAGCTAGGGCTTGAAACCTTCCCAAGACAAAGACTGCGCAACATCTCTGAGCAACCTGTTCCAATGCCCAACTGTCCTCATGGGGAAGAAGTTTCTCCTTCAGCCTCAGCCTCTTGTTTCAACTCAAGTCTGGTGTCTCTCATACATCACTATGAAGGGTCTGGATCCATCTTTTTGATAACACTGGGGGCCTGCTGCTAGTCCCCCCATCCCACCCCAGCAAGCTGCCTCTCCCCTAGGCTTAACAAGCCCAGCTCCCTGAATCCCGTGCTCACAGGGAAAGTGCTCCAGCTCTGAGCATCGTGGTGGCCCTCACCTGAACTTGCACTGGAGTGCAAGTTACAGCACTGGACAACCAAGAACTGGAGTCTAAAAAGTGCAGAGTAAAGGGGCTGACTATCAAGACCACAGGTCCTCTTCAGCAAAGCCGCTCCCCAGCCAGCCAGCCCCAGGCTGAACAGGGTGCAAAGGGCTCGGTCTTCCCAGCTGCAGAACTTTGCGTTTGTCTTTGTTCAATTTCATAAGGTTCCTGTTGACACATTCCTCCAGCCTGTGTCTGGTGCCTATGCCTAGGTCCCTACGAATGGCAGCCTTGAGTCTATTGACTGTCACCCCCAATTTGGTGTCATCTGCAAATCTGATGAGAGTACACTCTGTCCCACGGCATCCTCAAGATCACTGTTAATATGAAGATTTTTTTCTTACTAGGTAAAGCACCAGATTAAGCATTTTTTTTTCTTTTGCATCTGCAGCTGCTCTTTGTCAGGAGTAGTAAAAAGGTATAAAATCTCCACAACGGCAAGGACACTTTGGGTTGTGTTTTTGCACCCAACTCAATAAACTGTAATCAGCAACTAATAGTCCAAAGTAAAATGCCACACTTTTCAACACCTACAGTTAACAACTGCTAGATACGTTTGCCCAAGACTATTTTCCTGGCTTATGACCATGCCTTAGATTTTATCTTCAAATAAAGTTTAAATATCCTTTTCATGTCGGTTTCTTCAAGTTCTTTTCCATCGTATTTTTCCATATCAAAGCAGCCTGTAAAGTCACTTTAATTCCTGAGAAATTTTCAACAATCACATCACTTTTCCATAGCCATATCTGGAAACAGTTACACTACCTTGGCTTAATTGTCACATTAGTTTCCACGCTCCTTTCATGCTCTACTTTTTTTGAGCCACAAATCCACTGTTCTATCCCCTTATTAGATTTCAAATAATCGGAGCCACAGCGACCAACAGCACTGGAAATATCCTCCCGAGTTATTGATTTCACTCATAATATTATCACAATATACTTTTATAAAATCCATACAAACATTGATCGTGTTTCTTCTTTTCTTTGGTAGTTACTGAACTGAAGTTATTTTCTTTCCTGCAGACTTACTTTCTAACACTCCTACTAATATTTTCCTTATACCTCTTTTGTGTAAAGTAAGAAAGATTGATCTTGATTCTTCTTTTTCATAGAGGTCTATAAAGTTCAAAGTTTTGAACATCTGCAACGAAACTACAAGGTTTCAATCTATGTTTATGTTGAAATGAAAATAACTTTTTCTTCCTTTCAACTTCATCTCACAGCACCTTAATTCTAAAAAGAGACAATATGATAGTAAAACAGTACTAGAAAAAATTTAAAAATAGCTTCATTTTTTTTCTGGTAGTGCTCTGGATGCAGTCAGCTCTGTACATATGGGTGGAGACACAGACTACATTCCTATGGACTGCATTCAGGAGATGATGACTTAGAGGAAATGGGCACAATGGTTATGTACTCAACGTAACACTCAACACTTACCAAACCAATACAGACTACTCTCACATATAAGTGTGTATGCGTATTCATGGCTACGTAGTCAACAAATGTCAGTATTTTAGTTTGCCATGTTTGCAATCAATTGTATATTATCAGAAAGGAAAGAATAGCAACAGGAATCAATGGAAAATTTGAAACACCGTAAGTACACATATACAAACAGATAATGATTGGAACATGCATTAGTTAACAATACATTCCTATTAAGACTGAGATGTGTATGTGAAACTCAAATGTCTGCTTGATATTAAATGGCTGAACGGCCAATTCTCAGTTTTGTATACCACCACTTCAGAGAACAAATTAGTGTTCCACATTAAACTTTTTACAGATTAATTACCGCCTGGGATATGAGTAAAAATGCTATTTAACTCCCAGGTTACATCTGCATTTATATTAATCCAGTTACTCTGCTAAACTTATGTCACTTCAAAGTGGTCAGCTAAAATAGAATGAATCATGGAATCATAGAATGGTTTGAGTTGGAAGGGACCTTAAAGATCACCTACTTCCAACCCCCCTGCCATTGACAGGGACACCTCCCACTAGACCAGGTTGCTCAAAGCCCCATCCAACCTGGCCCTGAACACTTCCAGGGATGGGGCATCCACAACTTCCCTGGGCAACCTGTTCCAGTGTCTCACCACCCTGACAGTAAAGAATTTCTTCCTTATATCTAATCTAAATCTGTTTAAAACCAATACCCCTCGTCCTATCACTACACTCCCTGATAAGGAATCCCTCCCCATTTTTCCTGTAGGCCCCCTTTAGGTACTGGAAGGCTGCTGTAAGGTCTCCCCAGAGCCTTCTCTTTTCCAGGCTGAACAGCCTCAACTCTCTCAGCCTGTCTTACCACTACAGCAAACTGAATACAAGTTAAACAGCCAAGCAGATCAACAAAATCAGTATCAACTTCAAATATTTCCTATTTAGGAAAATAAAACACCATGATGCTTTTTAATATATTCTTCTAAGACAAGACACCAACCGTTGAAGGTTTGGCGGTCCTGTGGGTATTTGGGGGACAAACCATGATAGAATAAGCAAATATTTTTTAGACTAGACAAGGAAAATATGTGCAAGTGCAAAGCCCCCTATCCAATAAAGGAAAGACTGCAAGAAAGAATGATTGTACTCGAGCTATGTTTGGAGCAGAAATCAGTTTTGTTGGCTGAAATAATAGTTTAGATTGATACTAGGAAATTACCAACTTTAAGGACTGTAAAACACTGGGATGGAGAGATATAAAAATCTCCTCCATTGCAAATTTTCCAGAACACAGACAAACATCTGTCAGAAATGAACTTGCTGTATTGATCCTGCTTCAGCCCTGGGGAGGGGCTTAGTTGGGCTTGCTTCCTGTCCTACATGTTAAGGACTCTAAGTTTAATCACAAGAATATGAGCACAAGGTGAAACACCCCAATGAAAAAACTCATTTACATTTTTCCTCACAGGACATTTCTTAATGTTTGGGGTATTTTTTTTATGTATTTGGAATGAACAAGGTGTGGCCCTTACCCACATATAGAGTAACTTCTTTCCTGAAGATATCTGAATAATCCTGAAATAATCCAAAATTCATCTTTTAGAGAGACGGTGAAATCACTTACCACATCCTATGAAAGCTGGTATATTCCCCCTGCTCTAAACCTTGCAACTCTTTAGTCATACAATCAACAAAAAGCCCTCAGTGCACAGTCACAATCTATTAACAACAAAGTAAAACCATTTGCCACATTTTAAGTAAGTAAAATATTTCTGATAGTGCATACTTTACCAGTTATGTCATGCTGTTTGAATGACTCACTGTAGATTTGATACTGATTAGGGCAATGTTTCTTCAGCCATTTGCAGACATCCTGCTGGGTCCATAGCGCCACAGGCTTGGTCAGCTTCACATTCCCGGACTAGAAACACCGAATGAAGAACAGAAATGATGTTTAGTCAGCACACAAGTTCCAGAAAAATTAATCTGTGATGTCCATATATGATATTAAAATAACAAATGCAAGATCAGAGCTGCTCTGACTGGCGGATAGCCAATAATCACCAGCACGTTACATAAGACCCAGCTTTTCAAATATATCATGCAGGAATCACACACAGTGAAAGGTTCTTTGCATTCTGCATTGCATACACATCCTTGCATCGCAGAAACATATTGCACCATGTCTTGAGTAACAGTTTAAAAAGCGACCAGCTCCACCTGCACCTGAAGTCTAATAGTTGCTGACTTTGAAGCCTTCAAATTCATAAGAGGGATGTACATTTGTGTCCCAGTTTGGATATGACCACGGAAGACCAGGAGTATCCTCAGGCCAGGCATGTTCCTCAACTACAATTAGAGAAGATCTCGCAACAAAGCCCTTTAGTGCAAACAAGCTGGTTCTGCCTGGGAAAAGGAGACTACACACCAATGGAGGTAGAGCTGGTGATATCAGTTTATACTGAGCATTTCAGCTGGCATCATTCCTAGTCTGAGTGATGTTTACACAAGCAGTTTTAGTTTTTCTGCTTCCTTTTACCTTTAACCCTCCTAGAATCACCATTATGTGAAATGAGTAGGACTCCCACTTAAAACGGTCACTTCTTTCTAAATAAATAAATACATACATACATACATACTTCAATACTGTTCAATACTTTCCTGAAAAATCAGTTTTATAATAGATTATCTGAACATATTATCAGTTTATATATAAAACATTCACAAACGAAGTCAATTGCATAATCATATGTATAAAGTCACATTTCATTTCAAACAATTCACCTTTGCACATACACTTTTTTTAACCATATAAAAATGCTGAGTTCTAGATGACCTGAACTGCTGGGATTTAAAGCCTCTTGTCAAAGTAAGCAAAACACCAATAAAAAAAAAATATATATTAAAAGTGATTTCATCTTTATTTTGCAACACAGTCTGCCCAAGAGACTAAGAAAATCCTAAATAGACGGGCGGTTATTACCAATGATAAATGTTTAACATTGGACATTGCTGATGTAAGTGGGTGTGAACACCAAAGTATCGATTTACTTCATGATTCTGTCAAAGAACTGAGTCTACATAATAAAATCATAGGGTCTTTGTTCCCACGCTGTGGATGCAGAATACCTGTCCTCCAGCTCCTTGGTGGTGCAGAAGGTTCAAGAGAAGTTTTTCTGCACAAATTTGAGGTGAAGGAGAATGTCATCTCAACCATTCTTCTCCATTAGGCCTCATGGCGGATTCCCTTGACATTGCCAGCCAGGGTTTATCCCAGCATTTATGCAGATGTACTTTGTCAGACAGACCTTTTCAAAGTTACTTTGAAATTTTTCATTACTAGAAGCCCAAAAGACAAAAGCAGTTTTAAGCTAGTGCTTTGGATGTCCTGTTAAGTTCATAAAGCACATCATGCAAAGATATTAAGTTAGGGCTAGGGAATATGGCAGAGCTACAATTCCAAGAGGCAAACATGTCTTGAATGTCTCATGTCCAATTTTCCCTATCTCTTTTTCATTGCCTGGGTAGAAGTTAAATAAACAGCAGGGAAATTATAGTTGAATATATAATACAATGCACATCCCTTAGCTCAGCCTTTTTTGTTTTGAAGAAAAATACACTCACCAGAAACATGAATCCTATTTCAAACACACGAATAGGCACCATCCACATTTAGAGATATCACAATAACACACAAAACCACCCCAAATAATTGATTCTCATCTTTTGCTGCCACCCACCAACCTGCAGCAGGCAGAAGCCTAACTGACAGATCTGGTGTCCTCAAAAAAAAGAAACTTCCAGAGGTGTTGACGGCGCTCTATAACCAGGACAGCATTTACTCTACAACTATCCTTTCTGAGAAGCACGTCAGTCTTCGACACATACAGAAACCCGCTCTGGACAGTGCATAGGTCTGGAGAAGGGGCAACCTCTGCAGAGAGAGCGAGTGCCCTGTAACTGTTCCTCGTGCAACTAGGAAGATCAAAGGCTCCTCTTTGAACTTCTCTAGCCTACTTGTTACTGCTATTTGAGTCGAGGAAGAAACTGAATTTCAATGAAGAGCCAATATTATGGTATCAGTTAGCTGATTTTTATTACACGCCTATATAAATGTGTCTCCTTCACAAATACATCAAAGAAAAAAAACCAAGTAAAAATAGCCATATAACACAGTCTCTCTGATTCCACAGAAATCCATGAACAACAGGGTCAAGACTTCAATGTGTATCTTCAAATTTAAGCAGTAACTCATATAAAGATATCTCTTAGGCATTGGAATTTTTGAAGACTAGAAGGAAGTCTGTCAGCTCTTGAAAAATAAATTGTTAACGGCTTTACTTGTACATCATAGAAATACTAAAATTAAAAATATTTGTATACAAATATACATAGCTAGCTATAGATTTACAAGCAATTTATTCCTAGCTGAAAGTACACATGCAGTGCCAATGTTTGTTTTAACTAAGAGGTCGCTCTTTTCAGTTCAACAACTATTCCCCTTATAAAAGGTTTAAGCACCATCATGTTAAACATCTGAGAACAAGTTTATCAGCAATTACAGTACAAATTTAACATTTCCCTCTGTGCCTGTAGAACTGAATGACAGTTTCAAAATGTATTATACAACATACAGATGACTGCACAGCAAACATCCATGCTGATTTTTTACTGTCCCATGTTCAGAATTATGATTGAAACATGTTTAACTTAAACTTGTAACTGCAGTCCAAAGAGGACGTTTATACATTGACACCATCAAGCGTTATGTTTAATTTTCCAATTCACAAGGACTTGATGAGTTAGAGGAATGCAGGGTTTTTAAAGCAATGGTTATAAAAAGTATATTGTTGTCACTTTCATTTTTGGAACATCATACCCAAAATATTTTCCAACCAGATGCTCTAAATGAAAGGCTATTAAAAAAATATGCTTCCCTCCCACAAAATTCATTTGTCAGTTTCTTCCCTGCTCAAAAGCTACATCTTATACTAAAAAAAATCCCAGTAAACCAAGGAAAATTACCCTTACCATAAATATACCTATCAAATGAGTCCCCTGCCACTACCTATATATAAACTACCTAGACAAGTGAAAAACATACTATGTTTTACGTTTTTCCTGTTTATCAGCTCAGTCAAACAATAGGCCTAAACAGGTTAAAATAACATAATATATTGAAAAAAAAATCTTTGGTCCAGCCTTCCCTTTAATTTCCCTGACATAAACTCATCCTAAAATCACCCTTTGCTGGCAACACTTTAATAGTTTTAATCCTGCCAAACGCTATGCCAACTCATGTGTCAGATGTAGATCTAATGAGAATAAACATCTTCAGTATTCTGATCATTTCTTGTATATTTGAAGGAAAACCTGTTTTTTCAGGATTTTGTGTCAAACTCTTTCTTCTAAATTGCCTAACCCCAGTTTTTGGTATGTGTATCTCAAACTATAAAAATTACTTCCAAGAAGAAAAAAAAATAGCATATTTAATACGTGACATCATTTCATGCTCTCTTTGTCCCATGCTGAAGAGAAGACAGTACTTAAAATCACCAACTCAAGAATAAATAAATAAAAAAAATCAAACTTACAGCCTGTGCACTACCACAGAGTGTATTTCAGCGTTCAGAATAGCATTAACAACCAAGCCCCGCTCCTCCTAAGCAATGCCATACAAGTTACCTCTTCAGCCTTGCAGGTGCAGTTTACCAAGCCTGCCAATTTTGAAGGTCAATTTACTCACCAGAATTTCTTTGTCTTTATTTGTTGTATTTTAGTCCAGAAAAGAAAGAAAGGCTTCTGTATTTTTGAGTGACAGAGGATTCAATCTCATTATTAAAACTACTTTACATACTATGAGCCAAGTTATTCAAAAGAGCTTCTCCAACAGAAGCATTTTGTGCATTTACCAATCTGCTCAGCTTACAAAATCCACGGATTGTGGCGATCCAGGTCCTCAGTCAAACGGGGCTTCAGGTCTGCTGGAAGAAGGCTGCCTGATACCATTTGTAACATCCAATTTGCCAACATACTGATCCTGACATATAAGCAAAGTCAATGCACATTTTCATTCAAATTTATCCAAAGTCAGACCCTACAGTTTCTGCCTAAAAAAAGGCTTTCATGAAACAGAGATGGATGAAAGAGGCACTGCTCAAAGCATTAAGACAGATTCTCTCCAACACACATCACAAGAGACTCTGCTCTGGACTTTACAGTTTAACTAGAAAACGACAAAGCGGGACCAATCCTGGAATAGCTGTGTTGGTCAGAGGACATTACCAAGGCAAGGCTGCAAGGAGAAGGAACATCATTTATTAGACCAGCAGCGTGGAGCTCTGCCAGATGTGCTTCAGACACGAAGAAATCTTCACACGGAGTAGATGCGGAGCACAACTGCTTAATGTCAAACCATTATGTTAACCACGTTAGGCAGTCTGAGAGAAAAGGGGACTGATAGCTGTGAGGGGAGGTATGGAAAAAGCAAAGGAAAGAAGTGATACGGTCACTGCCATCTAGTAGGAAGAGAGAGAGTGAGATGGGTGGCTGTCACCCCTAGAATAATGCAGAGTCAGCCAGGGCAGGAAACATTAAAATGTGTCAGGAAACCATTGATGTGCCTGTTATCAGAGAGAGAGACTGGGAGGAAAGAAATGGGATCACTTCATGCATGAAGTTGAGAAGGAAATATTTGTTAAATCAAAATGTAATGTCTTCTGCAAGCAATCTATAAAGGGCCAATGACATATTTAAAAATTAGAAAAATGAAGTGTTATGTTTATCTGATATAGATACATATAGCAGAGAATGTAAACTACACAGCTCCAAAAGCTATCTAAGTTATTGTCACATCTTTCAGGCTGCTCCAGAAGCAAAACTAACAGCATCATCTTCCTTGATTATGACAAGAAGCAGCAGGAGCAGCAATGCCCAGTAAGAATTTCAAAAGCATGATTTTTTTTTTTTGGCTTGGGTTATGTTTCTAAATATAAAAAAAATATAAAAATATAAAAACACTGAGAAAATAAGAATCTTTTTCATATATTCCATATTACTTTTCCAACATTAAACTGCCTATATAGAATTCAGAATCAATGACTAACATAAAAGCTGGCTTCAATTCTGGAAAGAACAGAAGAAATAAGCCAGGTTTGTGAAAGTGTTTTTAGATGATATCTTAAAATATTCAAGAATCTGAAAAGGACACATTTTGGTTTAGAAATACGCTTTCTCAGACAGTCGTACTTACAGATTTTTCCAGCAAAGACTAAAGAAAATTGCAGTAATAAGCAGACACCCCATAAAACCACTGAAACCTCCACTGTGCTGGGTTTCCATCTGTGTTATTGAGAATTTTAATACTAAGAAGAGATGAAAACAACAAACCAAAGGAAATGTGCTTATTTAAAAAAAAAAAAAACAAACAACAAAACTTGATGATCTTAAAGGTCCCTTCCAACCTAGACAATTCTATGATTCTATGACACTCCGCCCCCAACTTAGTTTCGTCTGCAAACTTACTGAGGGTGCACTCCATCCCCTTGTCCAGGTCATTGATAAAGATATTAAAGAGAACCAGCCCCAATACTGAGCCCTGGGGAACAAGATATTAGAAAATTAGAAATTTTTCACTCTGAGGGGGGTGAGACACTGGAACAGGTTGCCCAGGGAAGTTGTAGGGGCCCCACCCCTGGAAGTGTTCAAGGCCAGGTTGGACGGGACTTTGAGCAACCTGGTCTAGTGGGAGGTGTCCCTGCCCATGGCACAGGGTTGGAACTCGATGATCTTTAAGGTCCCTTCCAACCTAAACCATTCGATGATTCTATGAAATTCAAACAGTCACATTCTAATTTATTACTTAAGTCATTGTGAAAAACAAAAAATCAGTGTGACAAATAAATTATATTAAAAAAAAAATTGCAATTTAGTTTAAAGCACACTTTCAAGGCCAACTTTGCACCAACTTTGGTTCAGCCAGGACATAAAGCCTAATGCCACTCAGGCAGGACTAAAACTGAGATACTACAGCAGCTATCATGCAAGTCATACACCTGTGACTGATCAACTCACAATGTCCACTTTGAATCAAAACTATAGAGACATGGGAGACCTACCAAGACTCCCAAATTGTGCTGGAAGCATGGTCAGCTAGCTTCTTGCATTCCCTGAGTTGCAAGCTTGTGTCTCACATTTGCAGCCCCAAACTTACTTGCTCCACATGGCAAGATGCAAAACGCAACAGGTTGGCCTGATCTATGACCCCCTGAGCATGGCAGAGTCTCATATAATGATGCCATGGGCAAGACTTGGAGGCTGTGCAGCTCCCAGGGCACTCGCATCTATGAGCACAGCCAGATCCTCAAAGCATGCCGCTGGCAGTGGTACCCAGCCCACATCTCAGCCCTTCCCCATCACTCCCATGTATGTTGTCCTACACGTAGTCCCTCCTTCCCTGGTCTGGTCCACTGGCACATGGCCATACCATGCTGCCTGACATCAGGGTCCACATACGGGTTCCCACAAAAGACAAGACCAGTTACAAGTACATGCAAGAAGGAGTTATTTCCCACCACTGGTCAGCAGAAGAATCAGAGTAGAGCCGTAATACATTCTGGTTCACCTAAATCCACATTCTCAGAATATATTGTTTTTTTAAGAGAAGCAACTCATTGCAGCCAGCTCGCTGTGTCTCGCAGGAGCACAGATGAAGTTCAGATAAGGTACCCAAGGC
Source organism: Anarhynchus alexandrinus (assembly GCA_008711295.1). Lineage (NCBI taxonomy): Eukaryota > Metazoa > Chordata > Aves > Charadriiformes > Charadriidae > Anarhynchus > Anarhynchus alexandrinus. The sequence continues at coordinate 5,700,286 of VUYV01000032.1, read as the reverse complement.
CTCAGGAGAACCATGTCCTCACTGACTCCGAGCTAGTTCAAACACACCTGAAGTCCAAGGAGAGACACAAACCGGACCTGCAGAGAGATCACCGCCCCCTCGATCCGGCCACTGAACAGATAGGGACGGTCCTCTGGCATCATGGGGGAGAGAGAAGGGAACAGAGTTAAAAAGGGAGATGAAGAAACCTGAGCAGCACCAGCTCAGGGCTGTGAGCACAAGGCAAACAGGGTCGGGTCAGCCCTCTCCAGGAAGGACCAGGTAGGGGAAAGACTGGATACTGGCAGGGAAGTCATGGAAGGTGCGGGAGAAGTGGAAAAGACCCTGTAAAGTAGATTCCCATCCTCCCGCTTTCAGGAGGAAAAGAAGAGGGACAAATGCCACTTCTAAGAGGGTCTCCCTCCTATATTAACAGCAGTGGTCCACAGCCTCACATCTCTCTCACTTACAGAGTCTCTTCACATTTTCACAACCCCAAGGGCCAAGTCAGCCACTGGCTTCTTTTTGTTGCCTCCAGCAGACTGCTCTAAATTGCTTTCCCTACCAAGAGATTGCTCTGACAGTGCTTAAAGCCAGCTTGGCACAAGCAGAAACTTCTACCCCAGGGTCCCAAATCAGTGTAGCACCACCACTTGTTCAAAGACCGATGAACAAAGAGGGAGGTTTTACCTGGCTTTCAAGCAACACCAGGATTGACCCAATCCAGTACCTTCTGTAGCGGTGCCACAAGCTTAGGTGTACTACAAACAGACTGCAAAGGAGGGGAAAGGAAACAAATTATGAAAAATAATGAAATTGATTGGGAAAACAAGAAGTTGTTAGAGGGAGTTAACTCCCTCTTTAGGCTGTCACAAGTATAACATCAACAGGAAAGGATAAAGTTGTCCAAACAAATATCACTGAGCATTATCCTTATCGGGATAAAGACAGTATCCAAACAACAAGCAAGGATAAATAAGGTGACACATTTTCCGTGAGAGTACATATCTCATTTCAATGAGATATTGCACTCTGAAAGCAAGAATCATGACTGGCAGATGCCGGTGTTGAGATAAATGGCAGTGGCGCTATCAGTAAACTATGAAGAACAGAAGTGTCAGGATGAGAAAGGAGAAGACAGAGCAGTCCTCAGCATTATCAAGAAGCTTGCCTGACATCATTCTAATTGCTACCAAAAATCCTGAAAGCCACAACTGGAACAGACAGGCCAACAATGCTTAAAATAAAACCACCAGGACCAGGTACACAATCAATTTTAGGTTTTGACAGCCAAATCCAAATCAAAGAGTATAATGTTTTAAAATTCATCTAAAAGCACTGCATGTTTAATCTTGCCAAACTAAGGATCCATTTCACTCAGTGCAGAAGATTCCTTTCAGTCAAAAAAAAAAAATATTTGCTGTTGGATATTTGCAGAGGAAACACAGAGAGAAGAGTTGCTTTGTCCATGTGAAGGTTCCTACTTCACAAGATACGTCAATTGTTTAATTGTTTGATACTTCACTGAGGTGGCTTTGATTCCCCTTCTCTACCTGAGACAATTCAAACCTGTCCAAGTCTGGGCTCTAACTATCGCTATCTTATATGAGAGATTAGAGTCTTCACAAGTAAATACAAATCCTCCTGCTTTGACAAACAGAAACCTACTCTGTATCCTGCATGGATCTGGAGAACAGACAATTTCTGTTCACACAGCAGGTGCCCTACTAGCATGCCTTGTGCAGCTACAAAGATAAAAGGTTCCTCCTTGAACTTCTCTAGCCTGCTTGTTACCACTACTGAGTCAAAGATGAAACAGAAATAATTTCAATTAACAGTCCTGTATTAACAGCAACTTACAAGTAATTAACTAAACTTTATTACAAGCACATGTTCTTTATTGCACTTAACCATCCACTACAGCAAGATTAAAAATTCGAGACATTCACCCTCGACATGGCGCACATAACTTGCAGGTTAGCTCATCTTTTATCCTGTCTTAAGGACTAAGTACTACACTTACTGCAAAGAAGATTTATGGCGTAAGTCTTCATCACAGAATACTCCATTCAGACTGGTTGTAGGCACAGGAGAGTGCCCCATCTTGGTGAAAGCTGTAAGTTCAAATCCATTCAGGTACACGTAGAAAAGCAAACAGGAATATCTAATATCTAAGACAGCGATGAAATGTAGCTCCCCCTTTTCCAACAGTTTGTCCTGAACTCAGAAATACTGTCAGAGCAACTGAAATTCCACCTTTGAGGAAGTTCAGTATTTGTTAAAAATATTTTCTCCAAGTCTAGATTAAAATAAAAATAAAAAAATAACACCACCCAAAACCTACATACACTACAAACCAGACAATTACAAAGGAGTCTCCATTCCCACTTTTTTTTTTTTTAAACCAATCCTGGCACCTCTGGAAGTTGCATCTCAGGCAGTGACATCTACAGTTGAACTAAACCAAGATTGCTTAACAGGAATTCCATTAAAATAAATACAAACCAGGTGTATAAGTAGGTCCACTGATTTTCTTAGAATTTCTTACTTATTTAAAGATGGTCATATAGATGAATTTAGCTAAAATACATGCTGTAACAGCAACAAAACCCACTGGCCAAACTAGGCTGGAAAAATGTTTAATTTGCATGAAAATATCAATAATGCACTGAAATCTTGTTCCTCTAATTACAGACCAATAAACAGCAAAAAACAAGAGCTAAAAATATGAAGATCTGAAGGACAGCACAAAGTTTTGATTTTATACTTGCAAATTTAATAATAAAAGTTAAAGGAAGTTGATCAGCCTGTATTTATTTTGTGGATCATGAGAATCCTCCTGACTCATAAGCGCATATATTTGGTGATGCCTTATCTGCAATTCTGCAGTCACTTAATTGGATTCTTCCAAAACCAGCTCAATTATCAATAGTTAGCAATAGGAATGACAAAACAGACTGCCTTGAAATGAGAACAACTAGACAGGACCATGACAGTTTTAAATGTATCATCTGTTTCATATTCACATTATCCATACTAACATGGATATGAACTGAAATGTGTCAATTAAAAATTATGTGTAGCTTAATGGTAGAATTTTCTAAGGCTTATAAAAATTAATTTTCTTTACTAGGTATACTACTATAATACAAATAGTCTTTATTTAGCAGAAGGAAAAAAATAAAAGAGGTTGTACAGAGCAGTACTCTGATCTTTCCAGAGATTTCAGGTAACACTAGTAACAAAACATAAATGCATACCTAAAATCCCAAGTCCTTCTCCTTACAAATTGAGTTTAAAAAAAATAATCTCCCCTATGTTTCTAAATGTTCAGGATATTCTAATAAAAAGGTTATTTAAATATAGGCTAAGCCTAATTTCAGAAACATGTACCTAAGAGTGTCGGTGAGGGTTATGTGCTTTTTGGTGACATGCTTTTTAAAGAGAAAGACATCTATGGCATAATACTGCTTTTGCCAAGGCAGTGTACTCTGGAGGAATTATCATTAATGATACTGGCAGAATTTTTTTATTCTTGGGATTTACTGGTGGAGGTACCCTGACATAATAAATCTGTCCAGCACAGACCACACCTCGATCCTTCCATTTCTAATTACAGTATTCTGTTGAGAATATACTTGACATGTGACAACCTAGGGTTTGAGAAGTAGTCGTGTATTTTTTTAATAGCTGCTGTATGTCAGAGGTGAAGGATACAGTCCATTTTTTCATCTTAAAGACATGGACAGTGGAGCATTTCTATATGAGAAGAGCTATAAAAGAAACTGTTACTTCAGCGTTAGCAGGTAGCGAGGTTAATTCCGCCATTAGCTCAACAACAGTACATTTGTACTAGGAGAACATCTAACATCCTGAGAGGATCTTAATCCCTATTAAATAATGACAGGTTGCTTTCTTACAAGGTTTACTCCTTCTGAGTGAATCACATTTTTGGCACCTTTGTTTCCAGCAGATGTGCCAATTAGGAGGCTTGTACTGTAAGAAGTAGTATAACCTTTCCATGCCAATTTTCAGTCTTTATGGATAGGCTCATTCATATGCAGAAGGCAAGTGCAGCAGCCAAGGCATTTCATACCCTACCAGCAGTCAAAGTTTTCTAGATATCTTTGCCAGTTGACTCTTAACTATGTTCTCCTGAGCCAAATACATTTTGAGGAGAACAACTTTATAGGCCAGACGTGTACAAGGGTATGAATAAGGAAAGGTCTCTGAGCCTCAGCAGACAGGTCGACCTCTTGCTTCCCAATAAGACCTTGCTTCCACTTCCAGCAAAGGCAGGAGAAAAAAGGCAAATGTTGATAGAAGAGGCAGATTAGCCCAGCCATCTGACGCATGCAGTAGCATTGCAGTGCCTCTGTAGAAGGTCGTAATGGATTTCTCAACTTAAATAAATATCTAGAAGGCAAATACACTACTTATTTTTCAAAACAAGCAGGGCGCTTCTGACGTCAATGTAATTTCTTGCTAATTGCTTTTGAGAAACTAGTCTTCTCTCTCTAATAAGAGAATTCCTGTGTTCTCTTATCATCCCTATGAAGTCCTATATTCATAAGAAGAGCTTAAGCACTACAATGCCCTTTTATCCCCTTTATTAGAGAAAGCAAAAAGCCTCAAACTGAGATTCATGAAGGCCAGCCCCTCCTGGCTAGGAAGCACCCTCAGCTAGCCAACAAGAAGATACAAAAAAAACCACAGAGCACAAGTCCCATATTCACATCAAGGCCAGCCCAGGCCAAAGGGGACATCTCTTCTCACTCACAGGAAGCATCTCTTCTTGTAGTGCAGCAAATAAACTTGAAAGCAAAAGAAAAGTCAGAAGCTTGTCTGTATTTTAAAAGAAAACAGAATGATGTGGCAGCAGCACCGTCTCTGCTCAAAAACTTGAAGATTTGGAGCTAAAAAGCCCACACAGATGGGACTCGGCAGACCAGATTCAAGGGGTGGGAGCAGGATGGGGGGAGGAAGGCAGAGGTTAATATTGTTGCCATGCTCCAAACATATCTCCTAGATCAAGACATTCATGGGAAAATGGGACTTTCCCAGAAACATCCTGACAGGCACCACGGGGAGGCTAAGCAGGGGAGGAGTGCCAGTCAAGTGACGATTTGCATCTTCGGTTCCAGGTACCATTTGTAAATCCAGCCCAAAATGTCCCAGCAACATCCTCCTGGAAAAGGCAGCTGTGAGATATCCCTAGAAATTTGGAGTTGAGATTTTCAACAAAAATATTATGCCCAGCTGACCTCAATTTAAGGAACTGTGGTTGTAAGATGAATGTGAGAGAAGGGCTGAGAGAAGGTAAATTAAGCATTGTGAGGAATGATAGTCATCTGCTGTAACGGGTTGAGTACATACAATACATATACTTTCTGGAGAGAGATCTGTGAAGGGATATCTAAATCAATGTGCTGGGAAGACAAACTGGCCCTGAATAAGAATGAGAAATATTTTAATTACATTTCTGAAAGGAACTCAGTTCCCTTCTGTATCTTGAATCATTTGCTTGCAGTTTAAGATTACATGAAAAATTCACGCTAATCCTTCAGTTTCTGTTTGCAGAAAAGACCAGTAGTGTCAGGCAGCGAACAGCAGGCCGTTCTCAAGATTCACTCCAGGGGCAAATTCAGCTCACAAGCCAAAATTTAACTCTTGGTTAAGTAGCTGAACTGCATAAAGACACACATAACTTTAAGCATCTCAAATTCCCCACTAGGTCTTCCATGCTGTTCTGCAGCCCAGATCAGGGCTTTCGTCTCAATAGCAGCCTTTGGCAAGTGATATTTTTACACAATTAACATGTTTAACTTTTTTCCTCCAGAGCTGGCATATTTTCTGAATAATAAAAAATGCAGGCAAGTCCAATAATACTTCAATCACATTAATAAGGAAATCTTCATTTTTATGCAGCTTTTTATATCCATCCAACTACCGATGACTCCGGGTAAAACTTACAATTGCATTGATTCATTTAAGTCCTTTCTAAGAAGCATTACATTTAAAAATAAACTAATTCCTATCTATCCAGAAACAGCAGGTAAAACTGCAAAGTTAATATGCAAAAGAAAACTTTAGAACTGCAATTGACTTGCCAAATCTGCTTTGTGGTTTTATTTTAGACCATGTTATTGCAGTGTCATACAGGTCAGGTGCCAGACTGAGTTAGTCTGCTATATATTCTCCAATCCAGACTTTTTGTTCACGGTTTTTATACTGGAAGTTTCTGAATTTGTCCAAGTTCAAAACAATACAGCTTCACAAGCAAAAGAAGTTGTTGGTAAAATTCAATGATGGAGGATGTTTCAAAGGAACCTAGTCAACACCTCTTTTTTTTTTGGCAGTCCCTCAAAAGCCTTCGTTTTCTAATCTCCCAGACATCAGAATTCAGAGAAATGAACTGTTAAGGAATGTTAACAGACCTTTTACATGAAAACACAGTCAAACACAGGCAGCGTGAGTAAATAGCTGATATAAAGAGCACCATCTACTGACAGGCAGCATTTTGACAGACCCAGACAATTCTGCAAGGCACTGCATGGGGCTTCCAGACAATCTAGCTTTTAAGGAATTCAGCTTTCTCTTCGAAACGTGTAGTACTTTTCACATTTTCTTTCTCACCTGCCCTGTCTCTTGTATGCCCTTTAAGCTGTTCTCCTGCTCGCGGCTCACGAGACAGCCCACTCGCTCCCAGATGTGGCAGCACACTTGTAGCAGTCAGCCCCCTTCTTCCCATTTCCATTCCACTTTGTCATTGAAGCTTTCCATATGGAGCCGCTCACCACTGCTACATAGCTGCTATACTGCCATTTTACAATAATAAATTAACATTTTATTACCAGCTGTTTATGAGGACGTTTCCAAAACCTCCTTAGTCAACAAGGATTTTCCACTGAAGTCGAACACTCTTGAACCATCCCTAGATGAGATGCAGTCACCTCGTGATTACTGACAGCTTCAAGGTTTACTTCATGAGATGAAATATCTTTCTGTGTTCTCATGGAAGAGATTACATGGAGGTGGAGGTTTCTTCCTCACTTTTATCCTACTGCTATTTTATTTCTTTGAACACAGTACTATAACCTTTTATTATTTTACTGCACAAAATTATTAGCAGATGCACATGAGAAAAGGCTGTTTCCTGACAGACAAGAAAAACATTATCAATACCCACAAATGGTCCCGACGCTATTCTCTTGGCTAGTATAATCAGAAATAACCTTTAGGAATGCTTTTTAACATCTTGATCACTTCTAAACCCAGGTATAATACACAGTAAAAATGCACTGAACTATTACGGCACATTGTTTGAAAGAGCTTGCTAGCACTATCTGGGTTACTTACTGTGCAAGATTGCGTTGCAACACAATAAGAGCTAGATTATTTTTTTATATATGTTTGGAGAGAATAAAAACAGTAAATTAGAATAACTTTTCTAACCAACTGGTCAAAACTCACTGGTTCTAAAGACCTTCGCTAACAAACATAAGAACCACTTGTGATAATTAATCTTGAAAGTGAATGTAGAAAAGAAATATTCACATATAGTTTTTGCTTTGTGTTGCTTCGCTGATTAAAACATTACTAACACATCTAAAGCTCATCGCTTATATTTTTACATTTCATGCATATTCCAAAGGTCAATGAAACTCAATTCACTGTTTCTATACAAAAATCTTTATCAATCTATTTGATTAAATGATCCTAACAGGATTAAAAGAGAAACCACCAATATGAACTTTGCTAAGGGAGAGGTTGTAGTCAATCTGTTTATACGTGTGGCAGATTAATACCCATTAATAAAACTATGAGAGGAACTTTCTAATAGGTAGGAAAGTTTCAACTTCTACCTTGTTTTATAGCCCTACTTGCTTGTGTCAGCACAGAAGTTTTATTCTTCTAGTGTATTTGCATACAGCAGCAACAATTTTCTGTTTTTACCCCGTCCTCAAGTCTAAGATTTATAAATACAGTGGGATATTCAGACTCATCCTAGAAATTATTCTTCCTTTGCACTATATTTCATCTTCTGCAGACAGATTCCCTTTTGCTCCATGTATTCTACTACTTTGCCTGACCTCCATGATCCACCTACTATCCTTGCAGTATATGCCTTCCTTGGCTTTTTCTTTCGATCCTTTGAGCTCAATCATATATCCCAGGCTACAAGATGGATAATTTCACTGCTCCCCATTCTATTGTTCACGTAATTATAGCACTGGACACAGAGGGCTGCTACATTTCTCTCAACAAAAAATGTTTGCAATCTCCTGTTTCACTGTAAGATCACCCAATTCTCATCTCTTACACATGAGGACAAACCGAAGCATTTGGTAAAGCTGCTGAAGTGGTATAAAATCAAAACACATTTGCTTATTAAGGTTACTACTCTTTTAGATTGCAACTCCTGTTCCTCCTAATCTGATTCAGTCTCCCCCTAGCTCTGTTTCGACTGCACTTCCACAGACTTTTCTCTCAGCAGCAAAAGCAGCAAAGCAATACTCTCCCTAACTACTGCCAGCATGGCAAAGTGATTAAAATAAGACAAATTAACAAGGAAACGCTGCCAAAGGGGACAGTTCTCATTGGTTGCTCTAGACCAACTATTACAGAGTACTCTATCGCTAATAAAAGCCAGAGTGAGATAATTCAGGTGGATGATAAATTGATCATCAACTCACTGAAGTCAAAGAACTGAGCAGTCAACTTAATAAAATGAGAGAAAGTAGGGGCTGGGGACCAAAACGTGCTGCAGGAAATACACCACTGAACGGGTTGCTCCATCATCAGCTCAGTTCAGCTAGGACACCCTTGCACTTCCACTCCATTCTGCCCCCCTCCATCCTGGTAGNAAAAAAAAAAAAAAGCTGTGGAGGGGGAGGCACACAACAGCCCGCAAAAACAGAACAAAAAACTAACCATGGGAGAGGGGTATAGGAGGAAGATGATGATGAACATGCAGAGAAGAGTTAAATAAGAATTTAAGAATTTAATCAACAGTGACCCAGTTTTATTTGCCATCATTATGCCATGAATAGAGGAGATAATTTAATTTTCAATTTCAGTTTCATCTGTTTAGTTTATTTTGTGTTTTTAAAATCCCTTGCAATTTCCATAAAATATTTTAGAGCACAATAGGATGCACTCTGGTGTGGGATTTTTTCCCCCCAGATGTCAGGCCTGTTCACGTAACCTGACTACATTCTACAGTATTCTTTTTGGAATCAAAAGCTAAGACAACTTCCTTTCTAATTATTCTTCTTTTTGGCTTTTATCAGCATTTTGGTGTCCTTTGGAACCTGGAAACCAGTGCAGGGGAGAAAAAGTCAACAGAAAAAGAAAAAAAAGAAAGGTAATATCTTACAGTTTTCCTTCCAGCAAAAGACAGAAGGGGCAATTTGTACTAATGGACACATACAACTAACTGAATTTCATCTGAATTTGAGAGTTTAATCAACATGCTGAACACTTACCTGATCTGAACATTTCATTTGGCACAGTTCTTTATTTTTTTCTCCCCTTCAAAAATGTTGTTTAAAAATGAAACCCTTCCAATACTAAATTATTTCAACAGAGAGTAAGGAAACATGAATCAACAGCTATGGCAAACAAAGCTGATAATTATTCAAGCAAAAAAACTTTTCCGAAATAATCTGCTACCAGTTACTGTGGACAATTAACTATAGTTTGCAAACCATAAAGCAGCCTTCCCTACAGAAAAAGAAAACAGGAGTGACAGTTTAATAAGCATGAACCTTAACAAGGACTTCAGATTCTTCAACAGTCAACAATCAAGGTTTCAGGAAAGCTTAGTACATGGAATAACACTCTCATTTTTCCTCATCAGCTTCACAAATCACTGTCTAATGCTGAAATGTTGACAATTAAACTATTTGTTCTTTAGGACAAACCTGAAAAAAAGCAAAAATTCTGAGTCACCAAAAGAGAAGTAAGTTTGAGACAGTCTTATATCTGAAGGAGAACGTATGACTGTGATAGTCTTTATCTCCAGAAGAAGTTTTTCTATTTAATCAGCAAGGATATTGATTATTTAAAAATACATTTCAAATCATACACAAGCTTTATTTAGATAAAAGACTATTATCAGCACAGGTATGCTGAAGTTCAGTCACATCTACCTTTTCATAATGAAAACACATTCACAAAATCCTTCACAATCTAAAGTGTACTTCTAAGATTGAAAGCAATCAGCCTTGAATAAAACATGAATTAATAGCAGTTCTAAAACCATTAGATACAGACTCTATTGTCATGCTTTTGTTTAAAGCAAGGAAAAAAGGCAAAAAAGTAGAGGGTGTCTAGGTCAGCAAAGTCATCAGTAGTTGATGGATGCACTTACAGACATTAGAGAAAAGAGGAAAATAGGCAGAACATAATACCACTTACGAGATTCTCTGTGTTAAGGACAGAAAAAAATGCCTCGAGATATGCAGTAATTCTACCTTGTTCAGAGCTGAAGGTTCTCTATTTTTAGATATGGATGTCAAGGACACATTTAACCCTAGAAGTGCAGCTCGATGCATCATTACAATATTCATTCCTAGACATTGGTAGAATTAGAAATATTCATTCTACCAAGTACATCTTCTGAGAGCAGCCCCTATCAGTAATAACCACGATCCTGGGTGAAGAACTAGGAGGTAAGGAAGATGGAAGAACTGATGCTCCAGACTATGTTAATGACTGCTAGCAGTTGCGTGGCGACCTCCAGGTAGGCAGGAAATGCAATGTTTATGTTGTAAGAAATGGCCGATTTAACGGTTTCCTATAACCCAAAACGGTGGCCTTGCTCCCTCTCCCCAACAGCCCAGGCTGCATGCTCTAACTGCTTCTACCATTGCAGCTCTTGAGGTTGCAAGGAGAAGGGTCACATCTGTGACCTGCTGTGGGAAATAAGATGGGCACGGCTGCTTTCTGAAACCCACGTTGAGCTTCTCCCACTGTACACTCGCAGTCAGACTAGCAGGAAGCCCTAAACAGATTCTGTTGGTTATTCAATCTGAATCAGGCATAGGCAGGCTTTAGTAGCACTGCACCACAGGGACCAGGATCAGCATCTCCCACTTCAGGCAACAGTTTCCAAAGCAAGATTGAACACTACATCAGTTTTAACTGGTTGTAGCTAACTCTTCGAGTCTAGTGAACTCTTGGCTCTCCATAGGGGGTAGATGAAGAGAAAAGATACAGGCTGTAGGGGTATTGGCAGATGAAGACTGAACTGGTGGGCAGAAGATGGCCATGTGTCAGTCTGTAGGGTCTCACAGGGCTGGCAGACGACAGCTAGTATACTTAGAGAACAGGAAAAGATCGCAAGTTTGTATGGACAGAACAAGAGACAGTTCAAAAGCCAAAATAAGTAAATAGCCTAAAACCAGAAGGTAATCTCTTTCCTCTTCTTAAACTGTGGATTGGTTGAAGGAATTGGATTCATGTTCCCTAATCTCTTAAAGGGAAATTACTTGTGATGTTTGATGCCACTATCACCAACAGTATTTGTCTTTTCCAACTGCTGAAGGCCTCAGCTGCACATTAACATTTACACCTCCCAAATTCAAAGAAACACACCGTTGTACTGCTCCCTCCCTCCCTCTGCTCACACATTGCAAACTTACAACACTTCTTTTAGTTTAAGAGTCTGTCGTACTTGGATATCATTCTCAGTTTCGAACGAACTCTGCAAATGCCCAGAGTGGTTAATGACAATATAAAAGCACCCCATTAACGTAACTAGAAGCATAGAAGTACTAGAAGTAGGACACAGGCACTTAAAGCCATCCCCAGGCTGAATCACTGTATCAAAGCTTCACTTAATGGCATCACAACCAAGGAAACCCCACGCTACTTACAAATCAGTTGGTCAAAAAAATTAAAGAGGGAAAGGGAAGAATTGTCTCTCATTAAAAACTACATTCTCCTTACCTTCTGCTTGCCCCACTGATAATACACAGCATCATAGAAAATGTCGGCTTTAACATTTGGGAGTTGTTTCCCTGCTCCCTGCAGTGGCACATCAGCTACACAGTAATCTGCAGCTGACTGTGGAATAGAGATAAAACAGAAACACTTCTGACTGAAGTCCACATTCAGAAATAGCTAAAAAGAACTAGTATTTGCAAAGTGTGAAATGAAAGCATACTGAAAAGCCTCCTTGATTTCAGAGGTCATTATTGTTGGCATTTTTGCAGTGCCTAGAGGCCCTAAATGAGACAAGATATCCCTCAGAGCCAAACACCATGCACACTCTAGTCACCATCCACCAAATGCTTCCAGTCAAAATCAGAGGGATGACACAAAGCACCAGTGGCACCTTCACCACTACCCACCATGGAAAACAGCTGGAGAATCTGACCCATGGAGAGGAACAGAAACAGGCAGCAAACGTGCTGCTGCATTGGTTATTCTCGGGCAGCCTGACCAAGCCAAAGTTTTCCAGTTTTCAGGGACACATTGCAGAGTTTTTGGACAAACAATTTCACATACATACACATGCAAAAGACAAAATTTTGGTAGCAAATCTATTCCAAATCTCAGTTTGCTACTGAAACCACAGTTTTAATTGGTCCTAATTATCATCATTCTTCTACAGTTGGAAAAAACTGAGCCACAGAGCAAGAACTCCACTTCTACTGAAAAGTGCCAGGCTTCTAACGTCCAAGACCAATTAAAAGAAAGAGGGAAAATGAAACACACACACTCTGTTCTTTTTAATCCAAAAGACAGTCTTTTTTTTCAGATTAAGCAGTATTTGCTTGCTAGAAGATCATCTTGAACATAGCCATATGCATGGGACCACTCTATCCTAAGCGTTCAAAGTATGATTTGAGGTAAATGCAGCTTCTGAAAGACAGTCTCCTAACGCAAGGCTTCACCTCCATCAGACATTAATAACCATTTCAACATTAAACAGAGAGGCTGGTTAGCTAGTAGGGCAGAGGACAGAACGGCGTTTGAGATCCGAATACATAAACTCAAGTGTCAATGCAGTCCCCAAAGTGTAGACAGATTCAGTTGAGCAGTGCTCTCTTCAGATGGAGTCTGATCCCTCTCTACGCTCCTCTGAGCACGCTGACTACATCTCCACCAAAAGTAATAGGAGTTTAGACACCTAGCTTACACATAGACAATTTAAGTTGCCCTCATCAGCAAACTCAGTTCCACCCATGGTAACTGAGGGGAAGACAGACTCCACTCTGCCCCAGGCCACCCTTTTCCAGACTCTCCTAATGAAATCCCTTCCCTCCTCAGAACACCTCTGCGCTGAGGGAAAGCTTGACAGGTTGGTAACACAAGAAACACCCTTCAGACATTATCAAGGCTATTACAGTCCCACACCCCTTTTGTGATTGTGACACATTTCACTCCCAGTGCTCAGCAATTATGTTATTTTTTTCAAAATGGAAAAGAAAAAAGTTCCCACTTGTAGAGAGCAAGGTAGACTACAGTAACTGCTAATCAGTTTTGTCAGAAGTGTCCAGCAAACACATGTGGCAGATTAATGAAATTATTGTTATAACTCAGATGAGATGCACTATTTGCAGAACCTGCAGTGCCAGCAGTGGAGCATTAAACTGCTTTCCCATTTTTAAATGCTAAATTGGTCCTATAATACATTTCGTAATCCCTTTAATCACAATGCTATTATTTTCTTTACCGGAAAATTCTATACTTTTCCTTCCCCATCAAGGCAGCTGTGTCATTAAAATACTGCTTTATTTTTTCAGCAATCTCTGTGAAGCCTTTAAAGTAGCTTCAAAGTGAAAGCAGAGGGTTTGGATGGCTTTGTGAAGCACCTTCAGAACGAGGCAAGCAGCAGAACTGGCACTATAAGTACATTATGCATCCACACGCTGTATAGAATTGCTTTTTTCCTCTAAAAGCCGCTCCATCTTTTTATCTATATTTCTTTTTCCCCGAAGAGAAGAAGTTCTTTTCAATAATGTGTCTGGTGTCTACATGTGTCGATAGTATTAGACATCCCACTTATTTCTGAGAGTACTTCCACGGCTTTTTACTGCTTATGTTTGCTAATACATACTGCAATTGCTGCTCCTTTTCACACTAGTGTAATGGGAAAGAACACAAATTTCACATTGATAGCTTTTACAGGGCAACAGGAGCCAGATCAGACTACATTTCCTTCCTTATGCTCTTTCAGCTGCCTCTTCGTAACCATCTGCTCTCGCCTGCCCTATATGAGGACTGCATTCACTCCCTGCAGCATAAACCACCGCTTTGCTGTGCATTTGTGCAGCCCCTAGCACACCGCAGGGCCACAGGCTGCACCGCTTTCCACGGGCCCACACCTTGTCATCCTTCCCGTGAAAACACTGAAAATGTTTTCATTGTTGATTTTTTGGTGAAAGTCCAACTGTAAAAACCCTGACAAACAGAAATTTCTCTTCCTATTATCACCTGATGGACTGAAGTCATAGATAGGGCATGCTTGTAGCGATGAATTTCATAAAGGATCCCTTTAAATCGCTTGGAAGGTCAATCAATCATGGTCTTCGTGAGTAAACTTCATCTGTTCTACTTATACCCGTCTAAAGAGTATTAGTCTGAGCTAATTATTTTGACTTCCTATGGGGAGAAAGAAGAGAAGCAATAGGAAAATAATCCCACCTTGTGAGGGGGGGTGAAGGAGGAAATGAGTAACGGTCCTTTGCAGATGCCCTTCATTTTCCCCTCGCTGTCTTGGGCAGAGCAAAACAAACTAATTCAGGCAAGATCTCCCACTTACACGCAGCTGCTGTCAGGGCAGATGATATTTCAGAATCCCCAGGCACGCAGTCAGGGCAAACAGGATGAACGGGAGAAGCCAGACCTTTTATGCCGAATGTAGAAACCTCGCTGCAAAAATGTGGGCCTTCATATTACAGTATTTATAACAACAACGGATGATATAGCAATGGGGAAAAACATGCTACAGCAAGAATACACTTGGCTTCTGAATCGGGCGTTTGTTCTTCTGTGATAAGCTGGCTTACAGGACCCCAACAGAGAGAGGTGTTTCTTGTTTCCCTGGCTCGTGACAATGTAAATCCTGAACCAAGCAGCTATATTCTGCACTACAGGTAGGATTACTCCAGCATTTCATTCACACCAGTAAAACCCCAGAGTGATAAAAAAAACATCAGCCTCAGCTGCTTGAAATGTACAGGGTCACCCAGAACTTCTGTTTCACCGCTCAGGATAAAAGGTTTGTTCACTGCACCGTTCTGAAACTTCAGACTTCAGCCAGAGGTCACAATCATGAATGACAGGCTGAGACAGGAAGAGATCCATACACATCAAACATTTCAGCCACCAATTTAGACACCTGAAAGCAAGACAACATGCGTACTTTTAACTATGCAACACATGAAAGAAAAAGTTTATTGAAAATGAAGACAGAAGCGAGCACACCAATTACTGGGTATAACTAATAGTCACAGAATGAGACGTTAGAAAGGCACATTGCCCTGAAGTGTTATTACTTTAGGTATTTGATAGTAACATTTACCAAATATGTTTAAATCCATTTCAGACATACTGTACACTCAGATTCTGTACCCATTTTTGCTAGTGATAAAAAGACCCAATGCAATAAGTGGTGTTTTGTCACTGTTGCAGTGAAAGAGTGGGGAGAAGAAAAAAAAAGAATTAAAAAAAAAAAATCACGCTCACACTGTATCTGTTGGCTTTCATTGTGGTGATCTGATCATGGAATAGAATCATAGAATCATTTGGGTTGGAAAAGACCTTTAAGATCATCGAGTCCAACCATTAACCTAACACTGCCAAGTTACCACTAAACCATGTCCCTAAGCACCACATCTACACGTCTTTTAGATACCTCCAGGGATGACGACTCAACCACTTCCAATATGGAGATTGGTAATCTGTTAACTACTTCTGATAGTTCCACCTGGTCTAGTGGAAGGTGTCCCCTGCCCATGGCAGGGGGCTTGGAACTAGACGATCTTTAAGGTCCCTTCCAACCTAAACCATTCTGTGATTCTATGATGATTCTTCACAAAAATTGACTAAGAAAAGCAAACTTTCTGTCAATGAACATTTCACCATCCAGGATCTGCACCTCCACTGGGATAACATGTAGGGGTCTGCAATTCAAACACCCTCCCACCCTGCCGCACAATTTTAAAGCAAAACCTGGAGGAGTGGAACAGCCCAGCTGGGGGTTATGCCGAACCTTCCCTTCAACAGGTGAAATGGTTTGTTGAACTTTCACAAGAGAGGGATAGTTGGAAAACAAAGCAAAATGGTAAAACCTCATTGTCNACAAAAGAAAGAAAAAAAAAAAAAAAAAAAGAAAAAAAAAAAAAAAAAAAAAAACAAAAAAAAAAAAGAAAAAAAAAAGAAAAAAAAAAGAAAAAAAAAGAAAAAAAAGAAAAAAAAAGGGGGGAGGATGGGGGAGAATAAAACGGTCTTAGCACACCAAGCAGCTATGCTGATGAACGCATATGTTCCATCATAGTCATCATCAGGACCACTGCTTGGCAAATACTGTCTTTCTCATCCAACCCATTTTATAAGCTGGACCAAAAAGGATAAACACTGTGAAGCAGAAGCCACTGACTGAAAAATCTGGAGAACTCTTCTAGAAAATTACTTTTTCTAGTGTCTCATTAGCGAGTAGTACCAGAACATTTTTATTTTTTAAAATAACTGACAAAACACTTTTATATTTCTAAGAAGAATTCTGTAACACCATTATTACTCAGAAGCCTCACTCTTTTGTGCTTGGTCATTTCATCACACACTTGACACACACCAAATATTTCCCGAGCAGAGCAGAACTCCGCAGGAAGCCAGAGGAGCTACTTCCACCCCAATCAGTCCTGCACCGGGCCCAGTAAGCTGAGATAAATTCTCATCCTCTTGTTAGCAAGTTCAGTCAGCCCTTCAGTGCTGTTCGATATAATTTTGAAAAAAAGTACTTTTTTTAAGAAAGCAAAATTAACTAAAAGAATTAATGAGCTACACTGCAAAAAAGAAGTATAGTCTACTGGTGTTTACAGAGCACTTATCAACAGTAGGCAAGATAAAAAAGCTTCTCACTTCTTTTACCAGTTTCTTTTCATAGTTTTCATGAACATTTTAAAGGACCGTTAATTTGTCTCTGAGTCTGATAAAAAAAAAAAAAACACCATTGCTAACACAAGATAAAAAGTCTAACTGTAGTGGTTGCCATTAAAAAGCCTTTATTATTTGCTACTGCTGCTACCACATAATGAGACAAAGTGTGTCACCAGATATGCACACCTTACTTAGGAATCAAAACTACCTGAATAAATAATCTTCTCCTAATAAGTGACAGACCAGATTTGGGTGTCACGCTCACAATGACCAGGGCTTTATGAGTGCAACATGTGAGAAGCCTTGATAAAAGTTAGTACTTCTGTAAGAGATGATTTTCTGAATTTTGTTAGGAAAGTCACCTTCTGTTAAAGCCTATACTCAGAGAAGTACACGACTTCAAAAGTATAGAATCATGGAATTCCAGGTTGGAAGGGACCTCAAGGATCATCTGGTCCAACCTTTCCTGGCAAAAGCACGGTCTAGCCAAGATGGCCCAGCACTCTGTCCAGCTGAATCTTAACAATGTCCAATGTTGGTGCATCCACCACTTCCCTGGGTAGATTATTCCAATGGCTGATTGTTCTCATTGTGAAAAGTTTTCCTCGTGTCCAGTCCGAATCTCCCCAGGAGTTACTTGTACCCGTTACCCCTCATCTTTTCCATGTGACTCCTTGTAAGAAGGAAGTCCCCATCTTCTTTGTAGCCATCCTTTAAACACTGGAACGTGGTGATAAGGTCTCCCCTAAGCCTTTCTCAAGGCTGAACAACCGCAGTTCTCTCAGCCTTTCTTCATATAGCTGGTTTCCCAGTCCTTGGATCATCTTGGTGGCCCTTCTCTGGACCCTCTCCAGCCTGTCCACATCTTTTTTGTATAGCAGGGACCAAAACTGCATACAGTATTCCAGGTGTGACCTGACAAGCATTGAGTACAGTGGAATAATGACTTTTTTATCTCTGCTGGTGATGCCCTTGTTGATGCAACCCAGCATCCTGTTGGCTTTCTTTGCCACTGCAGCACACTGTTCGCTCATAATGAGCTTGTTGTCCACCAGGACCCCCAGGTCCCTTTCCACAGAGCTGCTCCCAGCCAGGTAGATCCCAGTCTGTGCTGCACCCCTGGATTATGTTCTCCCAGCTGCAAGACCTTACACTTGTCCTTGTTGAAACTCATAAAGATCCTGTTACCCCACTCTTCCAGCCTATCCAGGTCTTCCTGCAGGGTGGCTCTCCCTTCCCAAGTGTCCATCTCCCCACTCGGTTTGGTATCATCAGCAAACATTGTCAGGGTATGCTTGATCCCATTATCCAGATCACTTATGAAGATATTAAACAGCCTTGGGCACAGTATCAATCCCTGGGGGACCCCACTTGTGACAGGCTGCCACAATTTGGAAAGGAGCTATTTACCACCACCCTCTGGGTGTAGCTTGCCAGCTAGTTCCCCACCCACCACACAGACCACTTGACTAGACTGTAACACATCAGATTCTCTAGGACAACGCCGTGGGGAACTGTGTCAAAAATCTTGGAGAAATTGAGGTAGACAATGTCCACCGCTTGCCCCACATCAACTGAGCAGGTTACTTTGACATAGAAGGTGATCAGGTTTGCCAAGCATGATTTGCCCTTGGTGAATCCATGCTGGCTTTTCCCAATCACGTGCTTCATTTGACTTGTGACAGCCCCCAGGAGGATTCGCTCCATAACTTTCCCAGGGACTGAAATAAGACTGACAGGCCTATAATTTCCTGAATCCTCCTTTAAGCCCTTCTTGTAGATGAGGGTGACATTAGCTTTCTTCCAGTCTTCTGGGACATCCCCAGTTCTCCACAACTTCTCAAAGATTATGAATAGTGCCCTCACAACGACATCAGCCAGCTCTCTTAATACCCTTGGGTGGATAGCGTCAGGGCCCATTGATTTGTAGGGGTCAAGCTCCTGTAATAGTTCACATACCAAATCTTCCTTCATTGACGGTGGGTCTGTGTTTGTATCAACCTGGATTGTTGTTCCCAAGGCCTGGGGCCCAGCAGTGCTGGTAAACACAGATGTGAAGAAAGTGTTGAGAACCTCTGCCTTTTCAGCACTGTTGGTGACTAATTCACATCTCCTGTTTAACAGCAGACCATTATTTTCCTTCTGTTTGTGCTTGTTGCTTACGTATAGTAAAACTTCAATTTTTTTTTAACAGAAGCCTAACTCTAAATGTCCTGACTTACTGTATTTATCTAGAGATAGCTATGATACTAAAACCAAACAGATCAGACATAAGAGCCAGAAGTAGCACTTTAATGAAAAAAAGGTAAGAATTCCAGAAAACACACACAACAGAGGTTAGATGTGGAAGGTGTTTAAGAAATAATATACATTTTTTTACATATATTAAAAAACATCCTTGCTTTCGCCAAGGAAGTTTTCTGCTCTGTAAAAGTGTCCACACAACTGCCTGAATTTTTTTATATACCACGAATACTGAAAAATCAATTACTGACCAAAAAATGTGTATATTAATATACACACCTTAAAATAAATATATAAAATTAAAAAGCTCAGTATTTTTACACTTCATATAATTTCCTTAATTTGCATTATATCCTATACATTATCAGAGTCTCGCTGCATTATGCACATCAGTTTAGATAGGAAAAACCTTGGCCTCTTCTCGACTTGCTCACATTTGTAACAAGGTGGTTCCTTAGGGAACCAGCTGAGGAAGACTAAGATCATTGTTCCATTTTGCATTAAAATTCTATCTCAGTCAGCCTATAAAAATTAGATTGCATACTCATCAAGAACTTCTAAAAAGATTGATCCTTCACTCACGCTACACTTTCGGCTGTCTGCATCCCAAATATAGAAACAAACACTTGTATTCCCTCATTTACATTACAGTAGCTGCATAAAAAGGAACTTTAAATCTATCTGTAGCCCATGAGTTAATACTGTTCCACAAGTCCATAGCTGAGGACAGAAAAAGAAGAACATACTTCATTAGCTAGGATATTTAGTTTTTTCCTTTGGACAGCAAAACCTTAAAGCAGCCAGGGGTTTAAAGTGCTGGAATTGGTCCCAATGAAGACAAATTAGAAAGCTGAAAGCAGAGAAGATAGTCTATAAGGCATCTTAAATTGCATTCAATCCATTGCATTGCTTTGTGCAACGTAAGTCTCACTACTGTGGGTATGAGGTATGTGTTAATAATATTTTAATACATAGGATTGCAAAGAAACCTTTTTAAAAACAACTGAGCAATGAGGAAATATAAAACAAATGGATCTGTCCAAAATGTTTTATTTACAATGCTTTCCTCTATTCCTACTCATCTTTCCACTGTACAGATATGATTGAATGGATAAAGTTTCATAATGACAGCTTAATTCAACTCTTAAAGCCACACAAGTTACAAACCCAACTCTCATTCACATTTTAGAGGATAAAGCAACACGATTTTTAAATTTAAGGCAGAGCAAGCCAGAAAAGATGGCCCACCTCAGGCTATAACATGTGAAGTCAGATGAAAAACATCACTAATTTAATAAAACACATAAAAAACAAAGTTACTAACAAGGCAGCAATACATTCAGAAAAAGTCCACTTCAATAGCTTGATACTATTATGCTAAGCTTATTTCATCAAGGAAAATATTTAGTGGTGTTTTATTTGTTTGTTTTTAAATCTGAAGCATGCTGAACTTTCTAAATAAAGCTACTGCAATCAATCAGATGTGGGAAACCAATAGTTGATTTGACTTCCTTAAGACCACTACACTTCCCATCTTCCCCAGCCATCTCCAGCAGGGACAGCCTGGGAAACGTTTTTCTATTCATCAGTCCAAAAAGTACAGCTCAGACAGTGGAAACAGGCTCCATTGCATCAAATCACAGATATATTTCATCCTGATTTTCCACTAAGATGAGTCTTTTGCAAGCAAAGAGAAGCTTGATCTGCCTGTGTGCCATGTCAACTACACGAGCCCATTCTCAATTGGAAGCCCCATTGCGTCATTTAGCTTCTTCACGTCCAAGCTTGTAAGATCTCTGAGCTTAACACACCTCCTTAGCTTTCAGTACAGGGCAGATTTTCATCTGGTGATGTTGAAATACGGGCAGGGCTAGCTTGCTTTTGTCTGCAAAAAGCTGGGTAAATACATTATTAGCTCAGCTTTGTCTCAAAGCCCATCCAAAATTTGGTGGTCTTCTTACCATATGGATGATTCAAAGCAGTAAGCACAAACCCGTTTGCCAAGGGTTCAAGAGATATCAACAACATGCTTGAGAATTGGCCACAAAACAGACCGCAAGTACCAGTGATTTTGATCAAAGCCAACCTGTACTGGATCTAGTTCAACGACTTAAGACAGAACGAAATGAGTTTAAATTGTACTCACTTAAAACTAGGTATTTTAGATAAAAATTGGACTGGAGAATTCACACCAAGCTTTCATTGTCAAGGCTACTGCTCAAAATGTTTAATGCTATTTTATTCTAAAAGTGAAATACATCACAACTGTATGCATATTATTTGTTAGATTTATTGCACTGATAACAGTAGGAAACTCTCTTATTTGCGAAGTCATCGAATTAATTTTTACTGCCTTTTCTGGATCTTAAAAAAAAAAAAATTACTCATTTTGTTTGCTCTGTTAACTCCCAAAGTGTCCAATTCAGTAAAAACTCAATTTTCCACTCTGCAGAAATCACCCCCAAAAGACTGGGTTTAGGCCTTTAAAGATCAAAAAGACTGACAAGGTTTTTAAAGAACCTCCCATTTTTTTTAACATTCTCTTACTTTTCATTCTAGTTAAAAACATACCTAGTATGACAAATTATTATCCTATACCCAAAGTGTCTGGAGAACACATATTCACCTGCAGGTAGTCATGTCTGTCGCACACAAACAAGAAATAGTAGCTTATGAAAAAGGACAGACACTTCATTTGTCTTTAGGAATTCACCTCTGAAGTATGTTTATTCACTGACATACCAGATATGGAAGAACTGAGCTGGTATTTTACCTAAAATTAGTTAAGAGTTTATTAAACTCAGTCACCCATATAAAAATCCATATATTCATAGAACCTTTTGCTTCCTTTACCTGCCCCAGGAAAAAATAAACAAGCAAACGGAAAACACTCAAGAAAAACATATCTATTCCCATTCTGGTTGTTACCCAAGTCATTTGGGAAAAAAAGTCTTCATAGTGCCTGAAAAAGAGAGATCCCATTATTTTAATTATCTTCATCTAAAGGAAAATAAAATAGTGTAATGTCCAAGATGTGTGTGGGCTAAAAGTCCACGGCAACACCTTGCTTCTATAACACCCGCTTCCTCAGACTGTTACTTATGCAGCTTTGTATGTCTTTAACAGGACGATAAATGCTTTTTAAGCAGTAGCCAGGACTTCAAGAAGCCTGGGTTCCTTAAGACTCACCAAAATAAATAAGAACCCAGTCCTACCTACCTTAGATATTTCTGGCTCCACTTGTTGTCTCTTGGGTGTCTCTTTTGACTCAGACACTTTTGGAGTACTAGTGTTCTTAACAGAGGGCGATTCAACTCCTTCGCCTTCAAGTTGCAGATTAATACCTTCTGTGGGGACAGGGTGATCAATACCATTTGGATTCAGATTGCAATGGATAGCTGGGAAAAAAATACAAGAAAGAGAAAACGCTGCTTAGGAAAGAAGAACCCAGTGTTAGAAACATTTATCACAAAGTACTAAGAAGTGCCACGTGGTAACCAGAGCTATGTCAGATCATAGCAAAGAACTGCCTGTACCTTGACATGGATTCAGGGTGAGATATTTGAAAAAGAAAATGAGAGGCAACGGAGCACTCTATAAGGCTATTTAGTGCAGGCTACTGACTTGAACTGTGCTGTACTGGATTCACTACAGCGTCCAAGATCCTCAACTTACAGCTTTTACTAGGGTAGGACAATGTATTCATCATTCAGTGATAACTTTTTTTTTTCTGTTCTAGGCAAGCAAGTTAAAGTTTTTCTATTACATTTTCAATTACTACAACATTCTAGGCCCTAAACAATGTGGGATAAGTAAGCTGTGCACAGCGAGTCAGCAAGTTGGTCTCTGCACAGAGTAATGACTTACCCAGCTGATTATCTCTCCTTCAGCACTTTGCACCACTGCAAATTACCACCTACACCATCCTAATAAGCAAGAGGGATGTACTCTCTAGGAGCATATAATGAGGTGTGGACTAATGACAGCAGAATAAGGAAAGCAGCTAGAGGAAAAAAATAAAACAAATGCAAACCATACCACAGAAATACACATTCAGAACTACTGCAGTAGTTTAATAGTTTTCTGTTCAAAATTTCATACTTACAAAGAGAGTAGCCTTAACAACCTTCTTGGCACGTGTAGCAATTTTAAAAGTTGTGGATCCCGAGACAACTTTCCCTTCACGTGACTTCTGATTTTTGCATTTGTGTTCCTGGGTAACTGCTACTTTTAGCATTACTCATAATTAATGGTCCCAACTTCCCCTGTTCACAAAAGGACATTGCTCAGATACTGTGGTGCAATGTTTGACAGACCTGAATAGAAATCCAACACACAATGTAAAACAAAAATAAAAGCTGCCCTTTTACTCTTGCTTGGCTTAGAAGCAAAGGGTGGGGAGCAGGGGAAGGAATCAGAACTGCCAGTTTCTACCAGCTTCGGATAAGCCCTTGAAAGCCTCTCAGGGGAAACAGGCTCAAGCTGCCAGAGAAGGCAAAGGGTCCTTCAAGTACAGCACCTTTTGATATTCCATCCACCTTAAATCCCAGTGTCTTAACTGAAAACTTTGAGCCTAAATTACAGCAATTCCTTGGTGCCGAATTAAAGCAGAGGCCAAAAAGTTGGCCTTTTCTCCTTGGGGCTTTTAAAAACATCCAAATATTTATAAAAGATAAGTGATCTGTCCAAGTACTACAACACCTACATCTGCAAGCTAGGGACTGAAATATCTCCTGTCTTCAATGAAAGGAACGTTATGAAGGATAATTCATTAACAACACTGAATGATGGAAAGCAGTAAAGATTTGCAACATGTTTTATTAAAAATTGCAGTGATTTTATATAGAAGAAGAGAAAAATATGTCATTGGCCCACAGAAAACTAGTAAATGAAACTAAAAATGGGAAGGGAACTAAATTTCAGTCTCACTGTGAGTAGCTGTAGGGAATTAGCCCTGGATTTCTTTTACAAGTATGTAAAAGAGACAGAGACCCCTTTCCAAATAGTCAATTCTTTAGCAGACAGCATGAGAGGAGGAGGAGGAATCACTAGACTACATCATGTCCAGAGCTGAGCCCTGCAAAGACCTCCTTCTGGGGAAGAAAACAGAAGAGGTGAACAATACAGAGCTTCTGGAAGTGAGGCAGGGTTTCTACTGGCCACCCCAGGGACCACCACAGGAGAAGGACTTCCAGCTAAAAATCTCTTCTTTTGAGAAAGGGATCCTCCACCTACTTAGGCCTTGCCTAGTGGTTTTGCTTTAAAAGCACTGAAAACCCTCTGACAAGTTTTCTGGGAACTCCTGGGTTTCCCCTTCAGGCACCAATTTCTCAAAAACAAGAGCATTTTTTATATTTTAATATGGGAAAAAAAAAGCACATAAGGAAAATGGGTCTGCAGCAGTCTGTGTGGCTGTTGTCCTTATTTGTCATCTTTCTGTCTCATTTTAGTAGGGCAGGCATCTGCAGTTTCTTCCTGATACCTAGAGAGCTGCTACAGAGCCTCATTTCCCAAGCCAGCTCTAAGGAGCTTCCCCCCAAGTCTGACTGCAGCTCTTCTTGCAAGTCTCTATCTTCCCTGGTTCAAACCAATTCTGTAGGTTGGCTGAAGGTAATGTAAAACCAAATCCCATCATTATGGCATTGCCTCTCACTGGTGAGGAGGGGAAAAATAGATGACTCCCTTCAAGTCAGTCCTTTCCACTTACTGGTGGAAAGCCACACCACTGAGTCAATCCAAAACATAAATACTTAAACTTTAATAACATTAGTAGAGGCATTTCCTAAGTTTTGAGTCCTTGATTTCTAGGCACACTCCATACTTACCCCTTCCTGGATTTTGCTTTTGGTCATGGCTGCGAGACTACAATGGAACTGAACTTGAACATAGCTGCTGCTTGATTTTTCCCTTGCAGGACCTCTTTCTGTGTCAGAGAAAATGCAAAATCTTTTTTACTTCCACAGTGAAGCTATCAGGCTTCACCTGCTCTGGCTATAAGGCCATTATGGGGAGGTATCCAGAACCTGCCAAGCTGTTATGATGAATGGAGGCTTTAGGGCTTTTAGGCTCCCATGGGAGGTTTCCAAGAGATATTACTTTGAGGTTTATATTTACATCAGTGTGTCTTAAGACACCAAAAAATTCTCTCTCTTTCCTCTAGATCATATCCACCTATCATTATCTGTCTCCTCTAGATCATATTTACCCACCTGAAAGAAACAAGTAATTACTAATGACTACTTTGCTTACCCATCACACCACAGAAAAGATGGATGCTATCCACCAAGACAGACTTTTTCCACCCCAATGAGGATGGAAACTGTTCTGTTAATAGCCAAACTAATTCCCTCCTTCACAAAAAATGGGAGATAACCTAACAAACTTGTAAAATACTCCCAGCACACCCCTGCTCCAGCCAGAGCTGGATAGTAGTGAAAGATGCTTGGAATGGAATGCAGTCCATAAAAATCCCTCCAACTGTCTTCTTCAAGGATCTTGCCTAGCTGAAAAGGAAGACTCCTGCATACACCTTTGAAACGCTACCACACCTGAGTAGCAGCCAGAAACAGGCAGGTTTTGGCCCTCAGCCCCCTTCCAGCTCTCGCTAGAGAGAAATCGCAAAGCACAGTGGGACTTAACACTGCCTGGAAGAACATTGCCAGCAGCAAGCGTCCTGTGGAGTGTGACTCCTCCCTTCCCAGTGCCCCCAAACAATACAGATTAAGGAGGTGGCTGATAGGGGATGGACAAGGAAAGCCTTCTGGGTTACAGCATGGGGAGAAGCCAGACTGAAGGGCAGGAGGAAAAAAAGCAGAGGTGA
Organism: Anarhynchus alexandrinus; assembly: GCA_008711295.1. Taxonomy (NCBI): domain Eukaryota; kingdom Metazoa; phylum Chordata; class Aves; order Charadriiformes; family Charadriidae; genus Anarhynchus; species Anarhynchus alexandrinus. The sequence continues at coordinate 5,674,128 of VUYV01000032.1, read as the reverse complement.
GGCACTTGGCAAAGCTAATCTCTCTTTGTCATGACACATCTTAAGGTAGCCAGCTCTATTGTTTCCCCCTACTGCTGCCTCCAACTCTCAGCTACACACAGGGTAAGAAGGAAAGAATATTTGCTTGCATGGCTCTTATTTCCTGTTACCACACAGAAATACATATTTCCATCTCTGTGGCAGATATAGGTGGAGCTCTTGCCTCCTTTTAAATGTCAATACAAACCATAATTGCTCCCTTTCAAGATTTGTTAAAAGCAGGGAAAGAGGTCAAGATTTGGTCAATAACAACATATTCTCTTCTTAAATCATCACCTTATATAATTTTAGCTAGGTAAGACCCACTCTAAACTTGGGATCAACTATGCAAAACTAAAGGGGCTGGGGGGCTGAGAGCACCCAGGGTTAATGTCCTGTAGAACTGAGTCTAAGCAGCTCTTGCAAAAGAATCACAAATCACCTACACTATCACAACCCAACTGAGTTCATCCACCAACAGACAAAGTAGTTTTTTGCTAAAATACTTGTACAGGCTCTTACTTCTCATTACCCTGGTATTAGCTAACACTAGCTCACCCCACCCTCTGCATTCAGACCATTTTCCCACACCGCTGCTTTGACAATATCCCTACTGTCTCAGCAGCTCTTCACTCTACCAAATTAAATCCATCTCATCATTCCTAGACTTTGGAAGTCCAACAAGACACCAAACCCTACCTCCAAATCAGCTGATAGTATCAGCCTAATACCACTAGATATCAAGAGTATCATTAGATTTTGAAACAAAATCTCTTCAAATATTCTTCCATACAATCTCATTATTCATATATCATCCATATGTCTCAGTAATACAACCCTTCATCCAGTCTTGGAGCACTTGAATTCTCCTTTCCCTGCTGAAAGCCCCACCTAAGAGTTTATTAATGCCATGTCTCTCTTCATGCTCCCCAACAATTGTCACTTAAATTGGATTGAAAGCTTTCTGTGGTGGGAACTTGTTTTCTTTTGGGGAGGGAGGGTGGATGTTCTGTACAGCTCTGACTGCACAGCAACAAGCACATGATGAATGGTGCTGGCAGACAGAGTAACATAGATCCACAGATTACATTTATGAAACAAATTATTATTTAAAACAAAGGTACTTAAGTGCTCTTGTACTCCTAGCTCAATGGCAGAGCTGAATCTACAGGAAAATATCTACTTTTCCAGGACATTAAAGAAAAGACTGCTGAGATCTGCCAAGTTATGAGAGTCGAAAGCTCTGTGAGAAAATAGTAAGTGGAGCACCCAAAATGGAAAAATGACCATGTCTGTCCTGAAAAACTAGGGAAGGGACAAAACTAATGAAATGCACGGTGTATTTTTTCCACATGCTAGAACACAAACCCAAGTCCTTTCCATGTAGGCAGAGCAAGAGAATTTGTTGCCGTGCAGAAGTTGACACGTGTGAGCCGAGCTCTGTGCCCACGCAGATCCCTTACGGCATGCATACACAGTTCAAAAAGAAAGCTCACAGGGCAATGTGAATGCTCTGCTCCCCTCACTCCCTCCCTGCCATACACGCCTGCCTGCCTGCCTCCCGGATGGCAAGCAGCCAAGAGACAGCTTGTCTGAGCACGCTTGATGGTACACAAAAGTCACCAGGAGCCATAGTAAGTTACTGGCATCTGGGGGCAAGCCTTGCCTTTTACTAGAGGATACTCTGTGAATCCTGTCTTGAGAAAAGCCTGCAGGCACTCTTCAAAACACAGCTTTGATACATCCAAAGTTTTGGATGGGCAGATGGAAAGTCTTTGTCTCTCCATCTGTAGGCTCAAGGCTTAGCAGATCAAATCTATGATCAATCACTACCTCTGTGCTCTCTACTGCCTACCGTGTCAAACATTTCATAACTACTTGTTTCAGTGGGAATACTGCTGGCTGCTTAAAATTTTAAGCAGATCAATTAAGGCTACATTAAAGCATATTTGGCAAGTACTTGAGTTACATGCAATAACAATTGCTCTATTCTGAAAAGTGATCGAGTAAAAATAGCATCTTCTTACTCATCTGCCTTGTTCTGTGTGCATCACAGTCATGTGCTAGCTTTTGCTATTCAGAGACAAAAAGCAGGCATGGGAGATACCCATCCAACCTCTAACAATCCTTAGAAAACTTTCATGTGTCAAATACTGGTAAACGTGCAAGCTCCATTTTATGTATTCATGCCACAGACTTAGCTGCACAATACCAGGCAGTAAATCCATGCAATCCACCTGCTGCTCCCACCATAAAATGCCACATTGTTGAAAAATACAGACAGAAGTTAGTCCATAGAGCTGGAACATTAACAAACTCAGGTTGGACGTAGAAGGGACCTTATGAAAAGGATCCAAGTATCTTTTCGGTCACCTCAGGTGTTCATGAAGGTTATGAAGATTTAACAGGTCTTTCCAGGAAAGGAGTCCTGCAAGACCTTTGGACAGCAGCTCTCACTGGACCTCTTTCTTCCATTTCTGCCCAGTTCTCTGTCAAAAGCAAATCAAATCTCCAACCACACAAAATTCTGCTGTCAGCTCTTTCAGTCAGGCTTCCAGGTGCTGTATTTCAATACCAAGTAGTCAGACAACATCCCTGGGGCTTTTTGCTTGCCATCATTCACAACCCGCTTTAACTGGGCTGATCAGATTCAGGGAGACATTCACATTGAGAGCACTGAGATCTTGTTCCAGATTGATATGGCTGCTTACACTGACCAAACGAGCAAGAAGGATCCCTACTGCAAAGCCCTTCCTGTACTTCCAGAAACTTGTACTTCATTAGTAACTCTGAATATCCCTACAAAACATGGCATTATTTCAAAGATTATGTCTGACCTGAGCCGTCAGTACCACTTCTAAAGTACTAAAAAACAAGTTTAAAAACAGCTAATAAAGATGACCTTAATTTATACCATAAAATTTAGGATTATTTTGACTACTTTATCTGGCAGAAAGTTTTTCCACAGTAATCAGTTTCCGTAATTCCTATGGATGGTCCATCTACCTCATCAATCAGTTTCTAGTTTTGAGAAACTCTCTGGCTTTTGCCTATCAGCACAGTTCCCCCAACCCATCGCTTTGGACCAGCAAAGTTTCACATGAACTGCAAAGTTTCACATGAACCCAACCTGCTGCTTATGTTGCCACCTAGTAAATACTGCTGGCAACCTGCTGAGGAAGTAGCTTCAAGATTTTGCCCGCGCTGTTTCTCAGATCTGCCTATCTAATGGCCACCAAATTAGCAGCATTCACACAGAGCAAAGTAGTCCACCAAATCAGTCAGGACCTTTTCTACTTCAATACAGAAAATATGAATTTATCAGAAACCTCCTCTAATGCTGAAGTCTCAAAGTACTTCGCTGAAGTTACATTGGTGTCTAGCTATCTGCTTCTGTTAGTCAGCAACAAAAATCAGCATTAAGTGATTACAAATAGGCTGTGCCAAAAGCCAAACCAGCGCTGAGCAGTGGGGTGCTTTGAAAACTGCTGCTACTGATGAGCCGTACCCAAAGGTTTGAGTTCAAAGCTCAGACAGACATAGACAGCATGGTTTGGCAAACACAGCAGCACATTGCTGTACCATCAGGTCCCTCCAGAGAGTTGCATATCTTTCTAGCCTCTCTTTATCATGACTATTAATCACCCACTGGATTAATCAATTTCACAAATAATAAACTTCTTACAACATATGAATTTTACAATAAAGAGTTTGTTCAAGCAGTGGGACATGACCTCCAGCTGGGAGGTATCTTGAAGGGCACGAGAAGCAACAGCTCTGCAGCACGCAAGTGAACATTGAACCAGGTCACGATGGGCACAGAGGGCAGAGCAGAGGGGAGACAGGTGTAGGAAGAGGATAGAGGCAGAAGAGGATAAAGCATTCGGAGGAGGGATGTTCATTTTAGCTTGTAACTGTAAACTATGGGGCTTTTGCCTTTTTTACCCCTTCAGAATTACCATCAGCAAGATAAAATTTAAAGTAACTGCACTCCTGATGCAGCTATCTCCAAATCTCCCTAGATGGGCAACTGGGTATTTATCCCACAGTACCAAGCCAATTACTACTACAAACCATTTGCTCTCTCCAGAAGCAATGAAAAAGTGCCCAAAACTAAAGCCAAAGACAAACACAGAAAAAGAAAAAATGTGAGACAGGCTACTACACTCCACATACATCTCTTACACACACCTCAGCTGTAAGAGTCAGCTGATGGTAGAGTCTTGTGTAGCATCAGAAACATACCAAGAAACCAGAATGAGTAACTTAGGAATTTCATTCGGAATCAAACTAAACTCATAGTTTGGTTGATTGCCATGCAAATCTTGAGTATACAGAGAGAAGAAAGACTCCTTAGTTGTCTACAGAACAGAAACACTAAGCCTAGAATAAGAAATCCTCCTTTTGTATGGGTTGTTTGCCTTTTAAGACCCTCATCCCACCAGGATACTTATGCACTTAAGTTAACTCAGCTAAGACATTTACTTGTGCATTTTTGACAATTTTCCTACTGGAAACTACTTATTTTATGTATGGCAATATCCACGTACCATCCCTTATCTCATAGACTTCAGCAACAGCAGTAAAAATAAAAAACAGTTTCTGTTACACCTGCTTTTCAGGAGACAGACGGCACAGTACCACTACGCTAGACAGACTTTGCAGCCTCAGCAATGCAGGTTCTGCCTTTGCAACAGCAACAGGATTTCATGATAAAAAGCAGGCACCATGACTGGACAGCCAAATTATTTCTGAAGCATATTCTCATTCCATTTTAATAAATGTACAGTTGGTACAAGCAGCTCTTAAACTCACATTGGCAACAGAGAGGCTCACTGAAAAATGGACCAATTCAGCGAATAAGTAAGGCAAGTCTACCGCAAGTCCTGCACAGGTATAGAGGAAGAGGAGAACACTGGCAAAGGGGACTGGCGAGCTATGCAATTAGCTCAGAGCAAAATGGATCTTAGTGAACAAACTAATAAACGTCAGTAACATGCATCATATGTATATAGGAACATAATTTGAGCAACGGATTACAGTATGAAATAGTAATGTGTTTTGCAAACTAATTTCATCCTCTGTTAATATGAAGGCTTGTGCAAGCATCTACAAAGCTTCTCCTGAAAAGGGAAACAGCTCCTCCAGATTTCAAGTTTGTGAGATATACAGGCTTGCAATCAATGACGGTGCTACTAGAGATAAGAAGTGTAAGTATGAAAAACAAACAAACAAAAAAAAATTAGTGGGTAGGTAGAGAAGAAGAGACCTAAAATAAGGCACATTCTGAAGGAAAAGTATCCACCATACCTTGCAATTGTCAGTCACCAACTAACTTAGGCAAACTCAAGACTAGGTACCACTGTTGCCCTCTGAGGATTTCACAGTGAATATGGAGAGGAAGTAGATAGAAAAGATAAAGACGACACCAGGGTAAGAAGCAAGTCTTCATTATTCCACTATTCCTGGAAGAAACTTGTCTTGCAATCACTACTTAGGAGATGAGCTAGTCACGCTCCACCGCAAATTATATTTCTAAGAATGCCGCATCTCAGGTCCTAATAGCACTACTATTCAATTCTATCATTAGCCAGCATTACATCAGAAACCTTTTCTAAACACTAGTGAGCCTATCCAGCGTGCAAAGAACGGCTCAGACACACACACAAGCTAAGTCTTTATTGTGGCACCAGAGGTACACTGTCCCAGACATGCATCACAGATCTCTGCCTTTGCCCTACTCGTGAAAGCTGGTGTCTGCTGAACATGTGGCACAGAAATGGCTGCAATTCAGCTGTGGATCCAGGCTCTATTTCTTGTCCCATGAATGATGCACAAAGTCATCAAAATGCAGAGGAAAATATATTTATTCATTCTCACTAGCATAACTAGGTTGCAATCTGGCAGTTGACTTCTGTTTTCAGCCCTTCTCTCAACAGCCTAAAAGTTACCTCCTTTATCATTGTTTGAGGCTACCCCTTCCCTTGCACATTTAACTGAAGAGCCTGGAAATGCCTTCTTTCCTTCCCCCAGTAGAATTCTTCACCTCCTACTGCTTACTCATACCACTGTATCCTACTCACTCTAGTATCCCAGCTGATTTGTGTAGCGACAAACCGTTAGCTGAGAGCATGCAATTATTTTGCTAGAAGAAAATCCAGGAGAAAGCTTCTATTTACACACATTACAATCCTCCTTTCTTTATGTTTCTGAAACAGCATTATTAAAAGTCTCTTTCTTGCTTTTACTAGGTTATTTGCAGAGACACAAATCAACTCAACTAAAATCCCCTCAGGGTGAGGGGGAGGAGCACAAAAACAGGGTATAGGAGAGCAAACGAGTGGGGGAACGGAGAGAAGTAATGATCTGAATGTTCAGCTGAAGAGTATGAGCCAGAAAGCTTCCATGCTATATAGAGACAGATAGGACTGCACTAAATACAGGCTACAATCCACCCCAAATGTCTTCCTCGCACCATTTTCCTGTTTAGTCACAAACTCCCTGCAATCATATTAGATCCTGTAATCGAATGCAGAGTTCACTTCAGTCCCCCTGCCCACCTGCTTGCTTCATCCTGGAGCAGCATATATTAGGGTGAATTCTTGCTATTCCAACCAATGAACCCGCTCTTTAATGCCAAGTTTAGCTCACGCTGCACGCAGAACATGCAGCTACTGACAGCAACTCCCTCATCATTCTCTTTGTAGTCCTCCCGCCAGAGGACACTTCTGGAGAGAGAAAGACCACCCTATGCAAAGGTGAAGGAACATAAAACCTACCCAAGGCAGAAGCCACTAAGGGCCAGATCTGTAAATCTGATCTGCATCAGGCTCTCCTGAAGGTCTCTCTCAGCCATATTTCACCTCATTTATGCAGAGCAGTACAGTAGTTTCCAACCCTACCTGCTGTGGGGAACTGGTATTTTCCAGGATGGCATTTCTGCAGCTGCCAGCTCCTTCCCCCCCAATCACATTGACTTGACATAGCAGACAGTTCCTCTTACAGAACAGTATCAGTTCGTATATACTGAGAAAAAGAGCTACATATTTTATACATCATGACCCCGTCTGTTAACATTTTTATAGCTCAGTACCCAATTCCCCATCTCCTCTCTGTGTTTCTAGGTTGCCCTGGCCAAATTCTCCTCTCAGGTAATTCATGCAAATCAACCTGTTGTGGTGAGTGGAATTGTTCTGGATGACACAAGATGAGCTAGAATTTGTCATAAAAGCGATCAGGCTGGGTCAGGCTAAAAGTCTAGCCTGTTATGTCACTGCTTAAGGAAACAGTGTGAGAGCAGGGTGTGCATGAATTGATCCTCCCTTGGCAGGCTAGGAATAACCTAAGGTTGAAAGCTGCACCTGAGGAACTGCGTCTTATATGAAAAACTATTTCCTCTTTTTCTTTATTTTAAGCACAAAACCCTACAGCTTCATTGTTCTGCCTTGTGAACTAGTTCCTTTTGCACCTTCTCCAAACCATTCATTCAGTGTCTGAGGATTCTCTCCGTGGTCATCTCTTTTCCAAGCTAAAGAATCCAAATCTTTGTAACCTGCCCTCAGAAAACATACCACATCTCTGACCAGTTGACTGCCCTCTCCCGTACTCTTTCCAGTCCTGTGCCTTTTTTGGGGTGTGGCGAGCACAACTGCAGGGAGCATTCAAAATACAAGAGCAATATGCAGTGATACAGCAACAAACACATTTCTTGCCTTTTTCTGAGCTCTTCCTCATAGTTCCTGAAATCTTATTTGCTATTTTGACCACCACCAACTAGACTGTTTCAGAAGACTTCAAAATTACTCCATTTTCTGGCCATTTTCTCCACCTTTGCCTTTAGCACCTTCCTTCCAGAACTAGTCCCTCTACATTGTCTGCATGCTTTGGGCAAATAATTGAGGGCTGAGTTGTTCAACTGTTAATCAGCAAGGGTAAATACCTGTATCCGTTCAAAGGCAACAGCTTTCATGAGAAATAATCCACAACAGCATTACTCAGTCCCAACCTCTGAGTATCTTCTGTGCACGGAAAGGGGAGTCCTTGCCTCAGATATCATATAGTTTGGACAAAAAGAGAGATGCCAGAGAGATAGGACAGGGCACAAGAGGGTAAAGCTATCTCAGCCAGGACAGCAGAGAAAGTTGGCACCAGAACCAGGCACAGTATCACTAGCAAACCCAGAAAGTCATTTGTCAGTGCACTGAGCAGTAGCTCTCCAACAGCTTTACTACCTCTGCAAACTAGCTGTAGCACTTCCAGAGTCCAATGGGCAAAACAAAAACTCGGTCTGCACTCGCAAGCAAGCCTGCACAGATGGTGCTTTGGACAGAAACTTCTCCACGGTTATCAGCTGAACAACCTGAAACAATCTGCAACTCTGACACCACCTGGCCACAGGGCCTTACTCTCAGCTTCTCACTGCTGCTCACCTGCAGCAAGTGATACAGCAATACTGGGAATAGGAAGCACAAGACTGGCTCCAAACAGTTTGCCCTAGCTTCACACACTGAGCTGTAAATGACAAGAACAAAGCTACACAACCTCCCTAGATGTTACCTGCCATGCTTGGACATCTCAAGAAAAAAAAACAAAACAAAACAAAAAAAAACCCTCAAGAAGAATTCTATTTTATGATTTCCATTTAAGCAGTAAACATGGGATCCAACAATGTCACTACAGACTTTGTCAGTAATTTCCAGTTGTATGTTAGGAAATGCATCTAATGCCTAACTCTTGTCATTTGCTCACTTGCCTTCTCTTCTAGGCGGGTAAAGCACATGAACTTCAAAGCACCATTCCTTCCCTTTGCCCATACATCACCCGCACCTGACAAGTTTTATCCTTATGATGGGATTTGATTGCATTGAAACAGCCAATTTATATTAATCAATGTCCTCCTGAAGCTTCTGAGTCTTCCAAGTATTTTAAAGGATGAGGCCAAACACTCGAGGAATTGTGTCTAAATTGGTTGACCTGAAAACACTTCTAAGTTTCCAGGTACACTCTTATCCTACAACCAAATTTCACCCAAGGGAAGCGCAGCGACACACCAAGTCTATACTATATCTTGATTCCTGCCTAATATGGGTTCATTTCTAAAAGCAAGAAGGAGAAAATGACCACATAACCTGCAATCATATCCACTCCCCACTCATCCTAAATACATCCAATGAGATTTCAGTACAGTGACATTCCTTGTTGCCACAGCTTCATTTTGGGGTCTCCAGTTCCAACAGTGGAATGCTCGTTCTGAACTTCAGCTCACAGTCTCCCTATAAGATGCCTGAGGAGCATAGTGTACCTGTTCAAAATGAGAACTTGCACTGTAAAATAGACGACTCACCTTTGATAGCTACATTATTCCTTTGGAGAGGGATCGTTGACTATCTTGTTAAAGACAGATGGAATGAACTGGGACGGAGCTGACTTTTTCAAATGTAGCAACCTAGATAGGAAAGCTCTAAGTTGTGGTTCAAAGTAGAGGAGCATACATTGCCACCAAGCTGTATGCACACTGGCATGACGGGGAAGGGTGGTGGGGATGTGTCAAGAAAGGAAGCCCCATCTTCTGAAGTTGTGCTGTTGCTCAGCAAGACAGAAGGGCATAGATGTTACAGCTCAACAAGAAGGCTGCCACATGAATGTAGATGGGAAATGATCTGTGTTCAAGTCTGGAATCCCATAACTGCTGATGCATTTTTGCAATAAACGGTCACTAAATAACATACAGAACCAGTACCAAGACCAAAGGCTGGAGTTCAGGTCTTACTGCTCTGTCCTGTGTACACTTCCTCCACTGCTCTTATCCATCTCCTCTGCTATAACCCAACGTGACAGTTTCAACTAGAGAGGCAGATGCGTATCTTAGCCCTGCTTCCAACAGGCAGCTCTTTCTGAGCCACGTGTCTGAGTCCCTCAAGCTAAGGAGTGGTTGGAAACTATTGAAGAAAACAAGAGTATAGATGGAAGTACATGCTATTTTTGAATGACAGGGTTTGTTACTTCTTTGCTCCACAGGTAATTAAGTGTGCTGAAAACCCATCTATTAGATCACATTCCCTGGAAACTTAGATGTGAAGACATCTAGTCTGATACTGGAGTGGGGGCAGGAATAAGACAAAGTTGAATAACCAAATATCTGTCAAAAGAGTAGTACTTTTGGGCACTCCCTGGAACAGCATGACAGGTACCTACACTGAAACCTGATTCAAAGCTGTCCTTCGGATGGTCTTGAACTCGTTTTAACATTCCTGGCAGAATTGGCACAGCACATCTATGAGCTAACTGTATCTCAAGTCTCTGAGGAAACTCATGGCAACATTCAATATCTGTTGGAGTTGGCTAGGCATTGAAGGCTTTTCCACCCAGGTATATCTCATTGCTGAAATTCAGAAGACCGCTTTGACAGAAGTTGGTTACAAGCTGCAAATAACTTCAGCCTTCCAGCAATTAACCTTGACACCACACCCCAAAATGCCCTAACCACCTTCTAGTCTCTAGTCCCCTTGAGGATCACCAAGGGGTAAGGTCAGAGTCATTGCCATTTTACATCAGCAAGACTCCACTTCCTAGTAAAAAATATTCTCCAGTAAGCAGATCCAGAGTCTCAGTAGCATGAGCCCACTACGGAGAGCCATAGCATTTTACACTAACTTCCAGGAAGAGACTAGCAACAACCGTATGCGTGCACTTTCCAAAGCCCATACATAGAAGGAAAGGCCTTAGACTAAACTTCATTAAACATTTACTATGAAAGAACTCCATGATATAATTAGCACTTTTTTGCTCAGGAATCTCCAAGGCCACAGGTCAGAGCTGCAGGGGATTTGACAGAACTGTGTGGGATTACCTGCATGCATACATTATCTGGTGAGTGCTGTCAGTTTCTCGCTTTCTTGTGCANGGGGGGGGGGGGGGGGCAAAAAAATCACCGTTTCTCTCTTCCCCTTTACCTCTGCTGCACAAGAGCAAAAAGAAAAAAAATGTTCAGAACACTGTTGCAGAGATCAAAAGCCTTTTTCTACTGGCTCTGACCTAGTTCTTTCATTCTTACTAGAGGGAAAAAAAACACTTAAAGGAACATTGTCAAAACTGTTAGGTCTAAAAATAGACTTACCTTGGCAGTAATGGTAGTAATCTAGATGGGCTCACATTAAGGACTGCAAACTCACTTTCCCCATACACACACCAATCCTTTCATCAATCTGGAAGCACTGGTACTACGCAGCCCAAAGGACCTCCCAGTCCACATAATCTGTTTTGGGACACTCAGGTATCTATTATATGTAACTGGCAAGGAACTGTACTATCCTCCAAATTCCTGTTTTGCATTTGCAAATCCATTGCTGTCAGCTATCCCAGTAAAAAATTTGGTGTATTTTCCTTAAGTAAACCACTGGACATTTGTTGCCATAACTAAACTCCAGCACTCAGTGCTATGACACCATTAAAAATAATCAAATTTGAGGAAGATTTCAACAGTTTGTTAGATAAAATGAAATCAGAATTTTTCAAAGATTCTCCACAAACTAGAAGTTACAAAATATCTTCACTTTAACCACACAGAGCATTTCTGAAAGGAGAAACAAAGAGTCTCTGAGTTCGCGGCCGAGGCTGACAAATGGTCAGTTTCCCCAGAACAATAGCCCTGGCAGAGCTGGTGGGGCAATGGATGTTGGCTCCAGCCAGGAACTCCCATGCTCCAGGATCCATGAGTCCCTTGTGCCCCAGGGACCTCTCCACTCCCTGCCAGTTGCGTCCCAGAGCCAGCCACCTGCGAGTTCGCTGTCCAGAAGCATGGCTACACTTTATAAAAAGGTCTGAAGACCCAGGAAGCCCATACTAGTCAACCTCCCAGCCAACTACCTTAGAGACTGGAAGGCCAAACAACCTCAGCTTAAAACCAGGTTTTCAGGGCTTTCCTTATTTCCTAACTTCCAGAGCTGATGTACGGCAGGTTATGCTCTTGACATCTCAAGCAGCAAACCAGGAAAATGATTTTCCAATGAAAACAAACAAATCAAACTAGAAAAAAAAAAAAAGCAGTCTGTGTTTCCTGAGTCCAAGACATTTTGAGTTCAGCAAATTGGCATTTTTCTACAAAACTATCAGTTTTGAAGATTCCACAGCAACTTTACCTTTGACTAGAGTACGATCTGCACACTATGGTGATCAAAGCCATGAGGGACAAGTAACCTCTCAGCTTCCCAAACAGAAGCTGTAATGCCATATGTTACCTGCCAAAAGTCACAGTTCATGAAAAGAAGACGGCTCACACCCAGGGCTCCAATACGGCAGAAGACGCATTAAGATAAAAGCATGCTTTTAAGCACAGTCACACAAAGAAACATAGTTCCAACAGAAAATGATGGATAAGAAAAGGCCTTAAAGTTCATGCACGACATTCACACAAAGCAGTCACAGCAACACAGCTACTTGTGCTGAAGAAGTAAGTAGTCATCTTGCTGTGCTAGTGTGAGGGTAATAGAATTATGCAAAGCCAAGAAAGTTGAGGGAGAAAACCCCCAAATGGGAGGAACGCAGAACATACAGACAAGAAAGCCTGTTCTGAGAGACCACAGCAGGGACGCAAGCTGGGGGAAGGAAATGGGAAGGAGTTAAAGAAAAAAATCCCATCTCAGGAGAAGGGAAAGGCACTGCTTCCCAAAGCTTTAGCAGAGCTTTCCTTCATTAATATTTACAAAGCTTTTAGAGATTCTCAGATGGAAGGCACTGCAGATATGACAGGAATTATTACAGACCTGAAAAGATCTAGCAAACAGACTGAGGACTTCAAGTGAATAAAGGAGGATGACATTAGAGAGCACACTGAAATAGGGGTTGCTCCTGGCATATGAACCATCTGGCGCATGGCAGTCTGTTTCATTTACTTACCCACTACCGGGCACGCATGCCCAGTTCATGTTGCTAAGTTTTTGCCACCAAAGAAGAAATGCTTTTATTCAGGACCACTACCTTCTTTCATTAGTTTTCAAAACTGCCACTGAGTAAAGCAGACTGGGCATAAGAAATCTGTTTGACTCATGTAGAGGCTTAGGATGGACAGATTTGGACATACACAAACACCTTTTGAGACACAGTGGTTTTGTTTACCTTTATTTGAGTTTGCCTAGGAAGGTGGTTTTCAGTGATGTTAAACTGCCCACTGCCTTCAGTAAGCCCAAGTTTTTGCTGGACGCTTGCACTGCTCACTTGGGTACTCAGCAAAAGACAGCTTCAGCATGATTTTCAGCAATAAAGTAAGTGGTCTCTGATGGAACTGTAGATCTCAGCATATCTGGGAAACAAACCTCAAGGTGGTCTCAGGACGAGCACCCCAAAAAAACCCAACACACCCCACATTCAGAGGGGTCTGATTGCTGGTTTTCACACTGGACTTCTGAAACTTTCCCAAGAGCACAAAAGAAAGCAAGATGGGACCCGAACCCCAGGATTCTCAATGCCTTACTCTAACGCACTAGAAAACTGAATGAATTTTGGAAGCTGACAGCAGGAAAGTGGATTTGCCCTTTCCAAGACACCTAGTCACATCTCTCCTCCAGCTTCCCAAAAGCCCCATAGAAAGGGAACACGCAAGCAATGTCACACTGCTGCAGGAGCCCAGCACCTCTTGGAAGACCTCAGCAAAGCATCCACCTTTCCAGCTCTTGGTAGGCACCACCTGAATTACCGGGTACTTCCCCAGGAGACGGGCACCTCATGAACCTCTCGGAGGTTCTTGGTAGGCACCTCACGAACACCTCACAGCTCCCGGCCACCTTGGCGCTTGGGCTCCTGCATCTCCTACGCGGTGGAAGGGCCAAGCACACCCCGGCGCTCTGCGCCCAGGCGGCAAGACGGCCGGCAGCTGCTTGAGCTTCGTGGGTATCACGGCCTCAGGGCACTTCGGGGATTTGGGCGGCACCGAGGGACGGCGGCGCCCGAGCTCCAGCGGCGGCGGGGCGGGGAAGGCGCCCGGCGGGCTGAGCGGGGCCACTTCGGAGGGAGGCGGCGCAGGTCCGCCGCCCCGGCCGGGAGAGGCGGCACCTCCGGGCCCGCCGGGAAGTTGCCGGACTGAAGCCTCCGGCTGCCGCAGGCGGAGCGAGCAGCCCCCGCCGCCGCCGGCCCCTACGACCCACCTGGCCCGCGAGCAGGCGCGGCGCTGGCGAGCGGCCGGGCCGAGGCGGAAGGTGGCCGGGCACCCCGCGGGC
>VUYV01000032.1:5531592-5654325 GCA_008711295.1 Anarhynchus alexandrinus | reverse complement strand
GTGGGGTCTCACGAGAGTGGAGTAGAGGGGCAGAATCACCTCCCTCGCCCTGCTGGCCACACTTCTTTTGATGCAGCCCAGGATGCGGTTGGCCTTCTGGGCTGCGATCACACATTGCTGGCTCATGTTGAGCTTCTCGTCGATCAGCACACCCAGGTCCTTCTCCTCAGGGCTGCTCTCCAGCCATTCCCCGCCCAACCTGTAATTGTGCTTGGGATTGCCCCGACCCAGATGTAAGACCTTGCACTTGGCCTTGTTGAACTGCATGAGGTTGGCTTGGGCCCACCTCTCCAGCTTGTCCAGGTCCCTCTGGATGGCATCCTCCCCTCCAGCGTGTCTGACTCGCCAAACAGCTTGGTATCATCAGCAAACTTGCTGAGATCATCGGCAAACTTGCTGATAAAGATATTAAACATTATTAAAAGATATAAAACATTATTAAAGATACTAAACATATTAAAGATATTAAACTTGCTGATAAAGATATTATACAGAACCAGCCCCAATAGTGAGCCCTGGGGAACACCACTTGTGACTGGCCACCAACTGGATTTAACTCCATTCGCCATCACTCTTTGGGCCCAGCCATCCAGCCAGATTTTTACCCAGTGACGCGTACGCCCATCCAAGCCATGAGCAGACAGTTTCTCCAGGAGAATGCTGTGGAAAATGGTGTCAAAGGCTTTAACTAAGTCTAGGTAGACAACATCCACAGCCTTTCCCTCATCCACAAGTGCATCACCTTGTCATAGAAGGAGATCAGGTTAGTCAAGCAGGACCTGCCTTTCATAAACCCGTGCTGACTGGGCCTGATCACCTGGTTGTCCTGTATGTGCTGTGTGATGGCAATCAAGCTGGTCTGTTCCATAACCTTCCCGGGCACCAAGGTCAGACTGACAGGCCTGTAGTTCCCTGCATCCTCCTTCCAGCCGTTCTTGTAGTTGGGCATCACATTTGCTAACCTCCAGTCAACTGTGACCTCTCTGGTTAGCCAGGACTGCTGATAAATGATGGAAAGTGGCTTAGTGAGCACTTCTACCAGCTCCCTCAATACCCTTAGGTGGATCCCTTTCAGCCCCATAGACTTGTGTGTGTATAAGTGCTCTAGCAGTCATTAACCATATCCCCTTAGATTATGGGGGCTTCATTCTGCTCCCCATCCCAGTCTACTAGCTCAGGGGGCTGGGTACTCAGAGAACAACTGGTCTTACTATTAAAGACTGAGGCAAAGAAGGCATTAAGTACCTCAGCCTTTTCCTCATCCTTTGTCATTATGCTTCCCCCTGCATCCAATAAAGGGTGGAGATTGTCCTTAGCCCTCCCTTTGTTCATGTATTTATAGAAAGAATTCTATTGTCTTGGGGCTTTGGCCCTTTTAATTTTCTCCCTGCATAACTTCACAACCTCCTTGTAGTCCTCCAGAGTGGCCTGCCCCTTCTTCCAAAGGTCATAAACTCTCTTTTTTCCCCTGAGTTCTAGCCGAAGCTCTCTGTTCAGCCAGGCTGGTCTTTTTCCCTGCCAGTTTGTTTTTTGGCACATGGGGACAGGCAGCTCCAGCGCCTTTAAGATTTCCTACTTGAGGAATGTCCAGCCTTCCTGGACTCCTTTGCCCTTCAGGACTGCTTCCCAAGGGACTCTGTCAACCAGGCTCTTAAACAGGCCAAAGTCTGCCCTCCGGAAGTCCAAGGTAGCAGTGCTGTTAACCTCCCTCCTTACTTCTCTAAGAATCAAAAACTCTATCATTTCATGATCGCTATGCCCAAGACAGCCTCCAACCATCACATCACCCACAAGTCCTTCTCTGTTGGTGAACAACAGGTCCAGCAGGGTGCCTTCCCTACTTCGCTCCCTCACCAGCTGTGTAAGGAAGTTATCTTCCACACAATCCAGGAACCTCCTAAACTGTTTCCTCTCTGCTCTATTGTGTTTCCAGCAGGCGTCTGGTAAGTTGAAGTCCCCCAGGAGAACAAGGGCTAGCGACTGTGAGACTTCTCCCAGCTGCTTATGGAATATTTCTCTGCCTCTTCATCCTGGTTGGGTTGTCTGTAACAGACTCTCACCAGGAATTCTGCCTTGTTGGCCTTCCCCCCAATTCTTACCAATAAACACTCAACCCTATTACCATCATTAAGCTCTAGACAATCTAAACACTCCCTAACATACAAGGCTACCTCACCGCCTCTCCTTCCTGGCCTAACCCTTCTGAAGAGTTTACAGCCATCCATTACAGCATTGTGCTACTCATCCCACCATGTTTCCATGATGGCAACTATGTCATAGTTTTGATGCTGCACAATGGCTTCCAGCTCCAGTTTGTTGCCCATGTTGCGTGCATTGGTGCAGAGGCACTTCAGCTGCGCTGTCGGCCGTGTCACCTTCTTAGAGGAACACCCCTTAATTCGTAGAATCATAGAATGGTTAGAGTTGGGATGGGCCTTAAAGATCATCTAGTTCCAAACCCCCTGCCATGGCCAGGAATGTGCTCCACTAGACCAGGTTGCTCAAAGCCCCATCCAGCCTGGCCTGGAACACTTTCAGGGATGGGGCCTCCACAGCTTCTCTGGGCAACCTGTTCCAGTGTCTCACCATCCTGACAGTAAAGAATTTCTTCTTAATATCTAATCTAAATCTACCCTCTTTCAGTTTAAAACCATTAACCCTTGTCCTATCATTACACTCCCTGATAAAGAGTCCTTTCTGCCTTCCTGTAGCCCCTTTAGGTACTGGAAGGAGCTATAAGGTCGCTCTGGAGCCTTCTCTTTTCCAGGCTGAACAGCCCCAAAACTCTCAGCCTGTCCTCATAGGAGAGGTGCTCCAGCCCTCTGATGGTCTTTGTGGCCCTCCTCTGGACCCACTCCAGTTTCTTTGAGCTATTTTCCTGATGTTTCCCTGTTGGCTTCTTTTACCTCAGGAGCCCCTGGCTCATCTCTGTAAGACTTCAAGCGTGCTGCAGTGTAGCCAGCACGTCTCAGAGCAACAGGCTGAGGGCCCTCACTAGAACTCGCTAATACTGCAAGAAGTGCATTTGGGGGTCTGTAGGAGACTCAGAATAGATCATAGGATGTCTTCAAGGTGTATTTTATCATTGCTGTTGCAATTTCTGGTGTTTTATTCTGTCTGTTCAGTAATTGATTTTTTTTAAATAAAAAATTATATTCTTAAATAGCCAGTGTCTTCCATTCTTAATTGCAAAGAAAAAAAAAAGGAATTTGAGTCTTAAAATACTCAGATGATCCATAGAATTTATTATTTTTTATTCCACATGATAGAAAGCTGGGGAAGGGAAGCAGATGGGTTAATATGATCTGTACATGTCTGAGGCGGACAGTGGTACATACAAGTGTCTATCGTCTTATAAGTGTGAGGTTAATTCCACTCTCCAGTAACAGCTATGTCTTAAGGCACGCACAGAGGATGGTACTGACTTTTGCCATATGATCTGATGAGTTGTTTATTTCATTCATTGCTTTGTGGTAAACTGAAGAGAAGTTTTATGCAAATAGAGAAACATGCCACACATTTCCCTCTTGAAGATGAGTTTATACTGGAGATCTAAGAGCAGTGAATGAGATTTATGGTTTCCTGAAAAATGCTTGGGTCCCTTTTCTTCAGAGAAAAGTAAAACACTGAGTGCCCTCTTTGCTCTTGATTGGAGAGTAGGAACCACTGAGCCTTACCGCATAAGCATTCCTTGTAGAAAATGACAGAACCATACCTAATAGAGGATGCAAACAGAGCTGGAGAATCAGTCTACCATAGCAGGTCCATGTGACCAGTTGGCAAACAGTTGGGTAACTTGTTTAAACAATCCTGACTTCTGCTATTATTTCCTGAACTGCAACTTGATGTGGGCTGGAACAATTTAATGCTCTCCCCAGTCGCAGAATCACACAGTCATTGGGGCTGGAAGGCAGCTCTAGGGATCATCTAGTCCAACCCCTTGTTCAGAGCAGGGGCAACCAGAGCAGGTTGCTCAGGGTCCTGTTCAGTCACGTTTGAATATTGCCGAGGGTGGAGACTCCACAGCTTCTCTGGGCAACCTGCTCCAGTGATTGATCACTCCTCATAGTTTCTTTTTCCATCTAAATGGAATTCCAGTTTGTGGCCATTGCCTCACTTCTTTTCACTGGGCACTGCTGAGAAGAGTTTGTCTCCATCTTCTACCCCATTGGGTATTTATACACATTGATGAGATCCCCCCAAGCCTTTTCTTCCATAAGCTGAACAGGCTCAGCTCTCTCAGCCTCTCCTTCTATGAAAGATCCTCCAATCCCTTAATCATCTTCATGACCCTTCAATGGACACACTCCAGTGTATCTATGTTCTCCAGTCTGTCCAGGTTCCTCTGAATGAGAGTACAACCATCCAGTATATCAGCCACTCCTCCCAGTTTTATATTATCAACACACTCGCTGAGGGTGCACACTGTCCCATCATCCCAGTAGATCATTAATGAAGATGACAGAATAGTATCAAACCCAGTATCAACCCCTGGGGTATACCACTGACTTCGAAATGGACTTTGTGCTGCTGATCACAACCTTGTGAGCCCAGCGTATCAGCCAGTTTTCAGTCCCCTTCACCAACCACTTATTGAGTCTGTACTTCATCAGTTTTTCTAAGAAGGTGTTATGGGACACAGTGTTGAAAGCCTTGCCTGTGCATCAAGCTAGTCGTTTCATTGTAGGAGGCTCTCAGGTTAGACAGACACAATTTCCCCACTGTAAATCCATTTTGACCATGGATTCCATCCCAATGGCACTCTCATCCAAAATACGGAAAATGGTTTCCGGGATTAGTTGCTCCATCACCTTCACAGGGATCAAGGCAAGTCTGACTGGTCTGTCATTCTCCAGATTCCCCTTGCCCTTCTTGAAGGTAGGAGTGACATTTGCTCTGTTCTAGTCATCAGGAATCTTCCCAAATTACCATGACCTTTCAAAGGTAATTGAAAGTCATCTTGCAATAGTGTCAGCCATCTCCCTCAGCACTTGCTGGGTGCATCCCATCACGTCCTGTAGGTTTATATATGTCCAGTTTGTTTAGATGTTACCTAACCTGATCCTCATCCACCAAGGGCGTGTCTTCCTTGCTCCAGACTTTCCCAGTGCTCTCAGGGGCCTGGGATTCCTGAAGGCTGGTCTTACCTGTAAAGGTGAAGTGAAGAAGGCATTGAGTACCTTCGTTTTTTCCATTTCCTTTGTCACTAGGGCCCCCGCTCAATTCAGCAGTGGGCCCACATTTTCCCTAGTCTTCCTATTGCTGCTGACCTAGCTGTAGAAGCTCTTTTGGTTGCCCTTAATGTCCTTCACCAGATACATCTCCAGGTGGGCTTTGGCTTTCCTCGCACCCTCCCTGCAAGCTTGGACTGTCTATTCCTACTGGTTATAACAAATCTCTTCTCCACTGTTTGGAGGATCTTGGGCCTCTGGATACTGGTCTGCTGTGGAGCTAAGTCAACTCTGCTTCTGTAGGGTCCTTATTTTGGCACTTCTATGCTGATTTTTGTTGGTTGAGCATTCAGACAACTACTGCTACGCTCACACAATAGACATTGATTAGTGTGTGCACTGTTGTTTGTATTGTGGAGCCTCAGTGTGCTCAGATTTGGGTAACACACACACACACGCAGCTCTTCCTGATGGGCAGCTAGAAACCTTTACACTTATGCAAAATGGATTTTAAATTCATATTGGTAGTTTTTGTTACAGGTGTAAATAACATCTGAGAAACAAAGTCTTAGATAGCATTATTGTAGCTCTTCTGGGTCTCCCCAGAAAGACATGAACCTGTGCAGTGTGGGACATGTGCATCTGTACAGAGCCCGTCTGGAACGTGATATGTGTATGCACAGTAGGGCTGCTGCATCCTGAGCATAGTGCACTTACAACCAGATTATTTAATTTGAACAGTCACAGTGGCCCTATCATGCTTGGGCAAAATTACTGGGCAAATAGGAAAAAGGAAATATCTGGGGAATTCCCAATGTACAGAAGCTCCAGTCATGGGGAATCTGAAGCACAGAGCTTGGGATTTTACCTTTAACAACAGTAATGTTTGTCACTTACCTCAGTGCCAGTAGGATGAAGCTATAAGTGATAATCGATACTGCATACACTTCAGTGTAATAACATACCTAGTGTGATCCTCTGAAGGTCAGAGCTAAAAAAATAACCTGTCTCTTTCTTTTAAAATCTTTTATGTGCTGGATTTGGATGGAAGCAATTGTATTATTGCAGATAATAACTTGAGAATGATCAGAGTTGATAATGTCTTAGCATGATGACCTTTACCTGCTTATGAGTGACTCAGAACAGTGGTTGGCAGTGATTTGTGAGCATGTATTAAGGCAAATCAGGTAATTGCATTTAACATCACAGATGGCTTGTATTTTCTAAAGTGCTTTATTTCAGTGCAATAAGATGACTCAGAAACTCGGTGGAATGTTACGATTCTGATTTTTCATTGCCTCACACCTCATATAGTGAAAATTCCCAGTGCAGAGGAGGTGTAGGTCCAGAATTGAAGGATTTGATGCTGTTACTATGCAAACATCAACTGTTACCAGCAATGCAAGGCATCACAGCCCTATCCCCTTTCTTATGTTACTTTTCCTCATCAGTGTTATGTTTTGAGATCATTCATACAGCATAACTTTATATTTTCCCTTTGTACTTTGCATGCTTTTACTACCCAGAGAGACAAGGGAATTTACAGTGACCCAACAGAACATTAAATTCTGCCTGGCATCCAGGAAAGAACAGCTATTCCATATTCCTAAAAGCCTTCCACTTATTTCCAAGCAGGTTGTTTTGTTTTGCTTTTTAATAGAAAGGGAATTCCACATGTATTCCAGCCACAAGAATTCAGAGCGCTGCTCCATATGGGCAAACATAACGTCTGCTATTTCTTGGCAGAGGAGCAGCAGCATAGGTCTGCTTCCTCTTGGCAGGGAGCAGGAAGGGTAGGATTCATCTCACTGAACTTTATCTATCAAAGCATCAAGCACTCAATAAGACTACATTTCCTAGAAGTCACCAAGGGGAGGAAAAGCAGCATTCGTTGAAGCTGCTTGTCATCCTCTCTTCTGACAGCAGCAGGAGCCCAGATGACCAAAGAGCTTAAACATGTAACTCATAGAGGACTAGGTTTACAAAGAGAAATCCTACTGTCACAGCCTACTTGCTTTATTTTCATTTGTCCTCGAACACAAATGCTCACAAATAGCAAGTGAGCACCTCTGTCTCTGGAGCTTCAGCCTTAAAACTAGGCTTATTTCCTAGGAAGCTTTTTCTGCCACAATGTGGAATGCAACAGAGCTTAAGAGACAGTGAAAACTACTGCTATTTGCAACAGCATCACAAAACTATAATATTTCTGCAATGAGGCACTGTTGTATGCCAAGAAACACCACTCCAGAGAGAGCATTACCCAGAGAATCTGACATACATCTCTGCTGGAGTTATGACAAAGAACCAATAGTTTCTCTCGCTGACATTTTCAGTACCATACAATGATCTCCAGTACAGGCTAACAACAGCTTACAGCTTAGTACAAACCTCTACCGTGTAATCTAAGGGACTGGAAGCACTGACAGGAGGCAAGATTGTAAATTACAAATAAACAACGGGATATAAGCGTGCTCAGGTTTTATCTATGCAAATACATAGCTCGAGCTGCTGGTGCAGTGGGGATACATCAGCTGGCATGACAACAAGTAATTAACGGCTCTGTCCAGCCACTCTGCTAATCTAATCACTCAGCACTGCTAATCAAATCACTCCAGTAGCTGGAGTGGTGTTTCCCTGAATGCCAGCGCTCACTAAAACTAAGCTAAGCACAAATGAAGTCATTCAGGTGTATTAACTTAAAATAATGATTGCAAATGAAGACAAGCCTTGGGAGTGCCAAGTCCTCAATTCTGACTTTCTCACACCCACAAGCATCATTGCAGGAAAGTGAATGGCATTATTTTGGACGAGGTTGGCGTTGAGGCAAGGAGAAGATCCAGCTGCAATATCTAGCTGAGTTCAGTTGACCCACAGCTCAAGAGAACAGAAATCTCTGTTCACACTGGCTGAAGTGGCTGTGCATGGGTCTTGCTGTAAAGGCCAAGGGTAGGTAAGAGACTGCTAAGGGTAGTTAAATAACCCAGATAATGCCCTGTGATACTTATTTGCAGGAGAAAAGACCAGTTGGGGAACAGCACATAGCTACATGCCCAGCTTAGGTACTACCGCTGCATGGGCAGGAACAGAGATGTGAGAGGTGGTGGTTTCTAGGGGCAGTGCACCTTTCCCACTGCCACCCAACAGCAGAAGCAACAAGCCCAGCTCACCGAGGCTCTTCTGAGCTTTCATTCCAGCTCTGGCCCCTTTTCATGCTTCGCTGTGGCCAAAAAAGCCTGCTGTCTCTCTCTCGGTCCCCATGGTTATGTGGAGGTGAACATGGTCTGTTTGGGGACAGGGGGAGGAGGTTTCTTCAGTGCAGAATTGATACATAGAGGAATGTTAGTGAGAGAACATGAAATTCTTCTATCTCCATCTGCATGACCATAAAACTTCCCACAATTCCTTGACATTTTGCTTCCTTAACCCAGTGTTTTATGGTAACCCCCAAGCCCCATTCCATTGCAAAGTTGGATTTTGCCACCCCAAAGATAAGCACAAAATAAGGTGTAAGTTATTTTGTGCTCATCTTTGCAAGTGGCTTTGCCTAAGCTGCTGAGAAGCCTTAGGGAAGAGAAGAGGAAAAAAGAAGGAAACTACGGAAGACAGCAGTGCCAGACAGCATTGCAGGCTGAGTACGTTACTTAAGTGCCCTTGCAGACATTATGCAGCGGTACCAAACTGGGTGAAGATGTCCCCAAGTGCCCTGCTCTGACACATTGCAATGGAGAAGCTCTGAAACATGCAGTAAGTGCAGAAATACAAGTGGTGGTTGTGACTCTGGTGTGTAGATGTTCCAGCGTCAATTCAGCTGTCTAAACACAAGTGTCTGGTGCCCTTTGAGATTCTTTCAGTGACATCTCTGACAATCCTTGCGGTGGACTTTTCCATCACAGTCTGGCTTCCTACCGACCAGCAGGAGCTGGTGTGACTGTCCTCTTGGGCTCTGGGACAGAGACTACACCCAGCAGTTGTGTACTTACCGTTTGTTGTCCCAGCTGCATGGAAATGCCTGCCAGGAACAACAGAGGCCGGGGAATAGCTCAGCCCTCTCCTCAGCCCAGCATGGAAGGTGCCGGTAGCCTTCAGCCTTGTCAGCCTGCACTCTACCTCAGGTGCATCTCCGAGGAGCTGGAGGCCACGCTCAGCCCCAGCGCCGGGGCAGCGCAATGCATTCAGCGTGGTCATGCACCGTCAAAACCTGCTGGGTGTCACGGTGCACACGGGCACAGTTCTGATCCACGCTCAGCCCCGATGAATACGTTGTGAGTGCAGGTATGCAGACCAGGAGTGAACTTTGGTCAGCCGTGAGCATGCTATTGGTTCAACCCACACAACTCAGGGAACCGTAGCCTGAGCTGGTGTGACTGGTGTGATTACTGAGGGCAGTAAACCACCAAGCTCTGAGCCTAATGGCTTTCACAGCATTATTTCTCCAAGATAACAGGCAAAAGTAATCTTTTACTGTTTGTCTTACAGGTAAGAAATCTGTGCTTTCTGCTAAGATTCCTACTGTAGGTTATTTTTAAGAATATAATCGTAATGAGTTCATTATTTTTAACACACAGGAAGAAAACAAAGCACAATGTTTTAGTTATGCTCTTACTTTTCCATTTTATTCCTTTTTTTCTACTAGTTTGAACGCATCTGTTTTGCAAGGTTGTAGCATCAGAAATCTGAGTGGTTGTGTGACAGAACTACAGATTCCAAATGTGACCTTTTCACCCTTTTCCCAAACAACAACAAAAGAAAATATTCTGTACTACACAACAGCCTTTTAGGCTGTTTTAATGCATCTCCTTTTTCTCTCTACTGCTCCAAAAGATCTTTTCGAAGAGTTTTCTTTTAATTGAGTCTGGAAACCATTCACTTTTAATGAGAACTTACTGACACCTAATTGCCATCTGCCTCCTTCGGTTTCTCTTGTAAGACTGCTTCATTTTTCCTTTGTGCTCTGAACTGCTCCTCCATTGCTGGTGCTGTTTGTAGTTCGAGTGAATTCTTAAGTCTTTTTAGCGTAAGTTTTAAGTCCTTTATTCTGTATTTCATCTCTGCCTATTCCAGAACTATACTAAAAAGACTTTCTTGCTAAATACTTATTAGCTGCAGAATGTAAGCACAAGCTTCCTACCACAACATGAATGATGCTTGCTGGTGTGCTTGTTTCACAATGGTGTCTTTTCTCATCTGATGACACCGTATCAGAAAGGCAAAACAGTACACAGCAATATGTTATGAGGAAAGTACTGCAAATCTCATGGACATGGGAAAACATGATATCCTCCACAAAACAACTCCTACCCTTTTGCTGAGAGCCTCTGCAATGACGTGTCTTTAATAAGGCCTCCAAAGGAGCAATAAATACTGCTTTGTGGTGGCCCTCTGCCCCATGGTGAGTTCACCCCATGTCAGAAGCAAGGAATCTTTCACTGACTGTGGGCTGAATAGGTCTTTCAAAAATATTTGGCAAGCCACATCTTAACATGCTCTCACTGTTATGCCATAAAAGGGTTTATAGAAACTCTCCAGTGAAGATTTTCCCTCTTCCCTTCAATTAGCAGTTTCCTTCAAAATTCTACTGACGTTTTCAGGTTCTCTGGTTTGCTTGAAGGCCAGCTTGCAGTGATACCCCTGCATCATGCTTTTCTCCCATAAGAAGAAGTTCAAATCCTAAGACAGTGAGTTGTGATCCTTGGTCAGATATTGATTATCTGAGATTTTCTTCCTGGCTGAAAAAAACAGAGAGAAAAGTGAGCTATAGTAGCAGGTGCAACTTGTGACATTAGTGCTATTTATGGGTATTTCCTACCAGGAGGAGCACAGAGCAGCACTTCAATGGTGCATGAGCTGACAGGCCCATCATGTCAACTGTGCCTTGCCGAACCAGGTAAGTCAGGCTGGAAAGGCGGTATATTGGTCACTGTTATCTTCTTAGGAATTCTATATAGGAATTCTATAGTAAGTAACTGAATATTTTGTATTAATTTGAGCTAGAGCATCCAATACACACACTGTCAGGTTTTTCTTCTGAAAATGAGCTGAAGTTTGGCATAAGCCAATTGTACGTATTTTACCTATCATTTTAGTGGAATAACAAGATAGTGAGTAACTTACACTGCACAATTGCATTTGGGGAAAATTCATTTGCAATCTCAAATTAAGGTGCTTGGGATTGTTAGGCTATCTTGTTGCCAGAAGGCCACTTAACTTTTGTTGAATCAAATGTGATGAGGAATCTCTTTAAGATAATTGCGCTAACCATTCCAGTACTCCCGACAATTACTTGTCATTGTGCAGACACCTAGGGAAGATAAAGACTGGTGAAACATCTGTCCTGTGTTCAGCTTCTGATCTGCTTTTTATGTCAGTAAAGACCTGAATTTATGCCTGTAAATTCAAGTTATCTCACTGACCATTAGGCATTTTATATCTCTGCTCATTTGAATCCTGCTGTTGTTCATAGAACAAAATAATCTGTATGCTGTTTGCATCTATGGCTTGAAGGGTAGTTTCTCTATTTTTATGTACAAGAGTCTTTCAACAGCAATATACTCTCTCTTGGTTTATTAAGTGTTCTTGCCTCAAATATAGTGGCCTTACTATTATCCCAAAGGGTTTAAGTAAGCCAAGCTCTGACTTCATAGTCTGAGGCATCAGGAATCAGAGCTGCAGTAGCACAAGATGAAATAAGGAAGGTGGTGTGCTACTTATGATCCAGGATTTGATTGCTTCTGCAGGTTTCTGCAAGATCTGCCCAGGGTGGGCTCGAGATTCTCTGAAGTGGTGCTGATCTACACCTTAGGCAGAGATAAGGATAAAGTTTCTTTAACAACATGCAAGAAAATAAGCCTATGAAATAAAAAGTACACCTGTCATTTTTCTGCCAGTTCTAAACTTTGATACCTGCAGGCTATTTCTTTGTAATGTCCAGATTAGATTCTGGTCCTGCTGGAAAAATTATATTCCTAAGAAAAGATGACTCCTACAATCTGAAGTGTCATCTGGCAAAGTTCAGCTTCTGTCCTGCTGAGTTGATGCAGTATATGATCTATGCCTCTACTACTTGTGCTTCTGTATTCTTTTCAAATAAAGTAAAGTAATAAAATAAATTGAAAAAGTCATCCAAGCAATACTGGATTTTGGACTAGTTATTGAAAAACGTGGACACCATTTCTGAGAAGCGTTCAAACAATTGTCCAAAAAGGCTGCACAACTATTTAGATTCAAAATCTTGTCTGTGGACAAAGAGGAAACACACCTTATATGTAAAGTCAAGAATTTATTGTTTTTACAATTGAAGTCTTAATAGGTTCATTCAAGAATCACTATTGGCCCAGATTTAAGTATTGCAGAAAAAAAAAGAAAGAATAATAAAAAACGAATATTTTATACAGAAAGAAGTGTCAATAATAGTAATAATAATAATAATGCAGTTAAAATTGTTATTTACACATTTCACAGTTCCTACCCCTTTTCCTGGTGTTATGCTCGCCCATCCACTGTCCCTCTGGGTCCTCAGATCCCTGGATTCAGTCTGGTGCTTGTGAGGGTGTTATGGTGAAGCATCAGCATCTGGAGTCCTTTGCCAGTGTCCTGGTCTGAAGAGTATGATGTTGATGGATTTTTCTTCTTCACTCTAGGATCTCCTAGGGCATCATCTTTCTAGGCTTTCTAATACATAATTTTATATTTTGCTCTTTCTTCATTGCTCTGCAAGTCCCTGTTACATCCAAATTTACTATATGTGGTGTTTTACGTATGTTAGATGCTTGTTCTTTTTTTTTCCTTGTTACCCCCCAAAACTGGTTTTATCCAGGTCCTGGTCTATATTTCTTTAAGTGATGGTGGGTAAGCTGTTATAGCCATCGGGTCTCTGGTTCCAGCCTGTGGCTCATCCCTTATCATTCCTCGCCTGTATCCACTTCACAGCATTCTGTATCCTCACTTCTCAAGTCCTCTGTTGTCATACCAGGCCTGTATTTCTTTGTACTACATCTTTATGCTAGAAACATAACGATCTTGTTCTACACAGAATAACTGCTTGTTACGACTGTCTGTATAAAACTATTGCTGTACTACACAGAGATAAGAAAAAGTAAAACAAATAAGGCGCAGCCACCTGGTCAGAAGAACTATTGCCATCACAGCTAAACCAGGTGAAAACAAAGCTCCAGGCAGGGCAAGGCAAGCCCTGACAGAGCTGGTCTGACAAGCCTTTCTCCTGAATGACAGCACTGTAGTACTGCCCTGTAGAGTTGCAAAGCTCCATCCTTGGAGGTTTTCAAGACCCAACAAGGCCCTGAGCAACCCAATCTGAATTCAGTGTTGACCCTGCTTCGAGCAGGAGGCTGGAGTAGAAACCCCCGAGGTCTCTTCCAGCCCTCATGGTGCCATGAGTCTGTACTGATGCAAACTCATATAGACACATCTAAAATGTAAAAGTTCACTGCCTGTAATAAATGCTGGGAGGGGTCTGTTATGCTCAGGCAATATGTCTTGGTGTTACTCATTCGATCTGGAGTGTATTTTTGTACCATAGAGTTTCACAAATACCCCTCCTAGTCCTGCTAGCTCTACGGACTTGAACCCTGTTGGTCATAAAGGCCTGATCTGATGCTCTGTGACTTTGTTGTCAGTGATTTTGTCAATGACTTTGTTGTCATTGCAGATCGTATTTTGTCATTCACATGATTCAATTTCTCCTAAAACATCACACGAGTTTCTGTGATTGATCATCTCTTGCTGTAAATGATTGTTGAAGTAACTTCTATTCCATGGGATCTGATTAAGCTGAGTTTTAACTCTGTGAACAAATCCTTCGGCAGAATTTTCTTCATCAGTGACTCCCATAATAAATGGCTGGACTCCACACTGCATTAACGTCTGATAGTAATGAAGCCCAGTCCCCATTGTGTATTTGCATATTTATTATAACAGTACTGGACCTGTGTGCTTTTCTGGTAGAGAATTCCGCAGGTACACAAATCATATCCATAGTCACATCTACATGCAAACAACCACTCTCAGGAATTTCATCTTCAGGTAACAAACTACACATAAGCTGTACAAGTCTTAAGACGTTGCAAGTAAACAGTCTTATGTTACAGAAAGTAAAAAAATCCACATCCAACAGGAAGTAAATAGACTTCTTGTCTCCCTGATGACACAGAAACACTGACAGTCAATGGTGTTGTGTCTTCATTGCATTTGAGATTGCTTCTGTCCAAAAGATAAACAGTAACGGCAGCACTTCAGGGAACTATCGCTTGCGTGATGCACACTGACACGTGTCACCCAAACATGTCACCACTCTTTTTTTGTAGTGTTCCCATCAAACATTCCTCACAAGAATGTGAAGTCATATGAAGAGGATTCTGTGGGCCGCCAGCAGCACCCTGGTTCCTGCTGTGCCTCTGCCTTTCCCAGAGCTTGGGGTTTGTGGCTGGAGTACTGTAATTTTCTCTTGGCCATACTTTAAGCCATGTTTGTACTGCTCCTACAGCTTGAACAGTGCGAGTTGTGCATTACCTGCTTGCTTACTTCTGCTGTCACCAGCTCGGTCTGAATGGCAATGACTCTACCCTTCTTTAATGTCAATGTTCAAGCAGTATGAGCTCTCTGCAGCAAGGTTTAGATGTTCTTCTACAAGCAGGCCTCTCAGCATTTCACCTGCCATGTTTGCAAACTCACCTGTGACCACCACTTGCCATAAAGCATCAATGCACAAAGCAGCCGGTTCTCTAACAGCAGCAACACAGCATCACATTTATCAGGAGCCAAAGGGCTGGGAGCCTCTTCCCTGCATTCCAGCTTAGCGCATAAGCAGAATGGGTCTTTTTCTCTGTTGAAAGATTAATGTTATCTGTTGTAAGTACCTATTTTCCAAATTTTCAGGAATTCAAGGTTTTCACAGACTTTGGAGAAATGGTGCAGATGGATTTAAGATTTCTGCTGATGTTCTTTTTGCTAAATGGTTGAGCATCTTGTTAGAAGGTAAACTCAGGTTTTACAGTGCTTATTCTAGATGCATAAAAGTACTGACGTGACATGGCTATGGCAGCTGCACGACAGAAAAGAGTCTGACACCAAGCACACAGAAGGAGGGCAGCCAGGAGAAGAGAGTCTGTACTTCCCTCCCTGCGCAGGAGTGCCTGATCAGTGCCTTCCACAGCAGGGCACCGCCAACTGCATCTTTTGAAGGGATGCTAGGTGTGTATCGTCCACCACATATAATAGGAACTGCTGGGCTATCTTCTCCTTGTAGATTATCTGATTTATATGTCCGATGACAGCTGTTAGAAAGCTACAGTAAAACATGAAGTGGTGTAGGCTTTGATCTTCCTGCAAGAGGAGACTTGGCTCTCTGCAAGAATCTGGAAGAGCCTGGACAACATTTACTTCCATCCTTTTGATCTGAAGGATGCTGCACTGCTCTTAGCAAAGACAGCTTTTCCTAATCATGGTGAAGGGCTCTTGTTTGCTGTTCTTTCACATTCACAGTCTTCCTCCAGAAAGGCGGAAAGGATGGAAATACTGGGAATGTAGAACCACAAAGAACTTACTGGGCTGCAACATCTGTGGGAGGCATTTGCCAGTCGGGGTGATGGAGCTTCTTTTCATCTTGCTGCTTGGACAATGTGGGAGAAATGGAAAAGGGGGAAGTATTGCTATGAGTCTCCTTGAAAAACTATATGGGAGGGTGCAGACATTGCTTGCTCATTGCTCAGCAGAGAGATGACAAAGGTCAAGAAATGCAGAGGTAGGACTGTAGAATTTGAGAGCAGGTGTGGTTGACTGGACAAGACTGGCTGGGGAACAGGAAAATATAAATCCCCTGTTTGACCTCTGGCAAATCTTTTTTTGCTAAAGTCTATATTTACATTTACTGCTGGATTGTTGCCAGTCCCTCAGTAAGTTGCCATCGAGGAGCTGTATGACATCACTCTGCATCATTATATGGTATTTTTAGTATGTTTGGATATAGTCCACTTTTTCAGCTATGCATCAAAAATCTAAGCCTGTTGGCCTTATCTAGAAATGACAGAGTTGGCTTTTTTGTTTTGTTTTTTAAAGACAGCCATCTGTCTATCTCAAGCCTATTCAGAGTTCCCACAGGCAAAGTATTTTTAACTATTTCAATTATAGTTGTATCAACTGTTCTGTAATTATTGCCTTGTAGCTTTTCCCTGCTGTATCAACATCTCCTTTTGTTGTCTCTTTTTAAAGAAATCGTGATCTTGTTCCTGTCACCCAGAGGAAGAACTCTCCATGTATTATTTTCTGAGAAGCAAAACTAAGTGTTTGTAAAGCCGTATTTTCAAGAGGTGCTTCTACCTACTGGTGTCTAAATATCTTGTCCAAGTAAAAGGCATAAGCACATTTCTTCCTCAGCAAACTCTCTCCTTTGTTATAAATCACTGAAAAGCATATGTTTTGTATTCACAGTTCCTGTGAATCTATTTAATTCATTCTTGTTTTCTCTGAATATTCAAATTAAGGAAATAAAATGTAAATATATTAAAGATAAGTCAGATACGGTGACCTGCTGCTGATGGCCCTGATTCCACATAATAAAGCATTCTCAGCTAAGTAACCTGAGGATTTTATTTAGTGTTCATCACTTTCTATGTCTATATTTCTTGGTATCATACACAGTGTTTTCCACAAATGTTTAATAACTGCATTTAATACCTATAATTGCACTCTGAAGTCACATGTGATTAAGTCTTCCATCTCTGCCTCAGCAAATACTACGTTTTCCCACCTAGACCATATAAATTTGAAGACTGAAAGTCATCTGACACAATCTAGCATCTAATTTCCATTCCTCTTTCACTCAAGGCAATGCATACACTATCTTATTCAAGATAACACAGTTTTCAGGAAGGCTAATATCTCTTTCTCTAACTCTGAATAAAAATTGCATTGGGAATACTCTGTGGCAACATTTGTAATGAGAAGTGAATTTTTGGAGTAGAAATAATTTTAATTACATTTGCTTTTCTCCAGAGAATCAGATTGTCCTGTCTTTGAAATAATCTAATATATTTTGCACCATAGGGCTCTGAATATATTTCGCTATGTTATTAAGACCGTTATTTAGTTGAATACTGCAGTAACTGTGAGCTGGGTTGGCCCATTGCCTGCAGAAGCTAATAAGATACAGAACCAGGCAAGTATTGCAAAGTTGCTTTCACAGACTCCTCTGTAAATCTCCCCCTTTAGGCTTATGGATTTACATGAATATGGGATTGGCAGAGCATATGACCTCCTGCTGATAAAAGGAATGTAAGATTCAGGGAAACTCTGCGCTCCTGAATTCTCCAGCAAAAATCTGCATGGACTCCTAGGGAAAGAGAAGTTCACTTCCTTCTACTGTGAGGAGAAGACGACCTATTCTGTAGAATAGGTGTTTGTAAAACCCAAGCATTCATTTACAGGAATAAATATTTGTGAGTATAAAATATTGCAGGAGAGCAAAGATACTGAATTTTGTCCAGCTGGTTGGTCCTGAAATACTGCCAACACATATTAGCAATTTCTAAGATAAGTAGGACTTGGACATCTGTCCTCTCAATTGTCCACCTCAATAACAATGCCATGAGCATTATGAGCAGTTTTGTTAACCTTTCTAATATTGTTTCTCTCACTAATCATACCAGCAAGTGTCTGCATGGATATAGCCTACAGTAGTAATTAAAGCTGTGAAGCTGCTTGGCATGCAACTAGCCTGACTGGTACCCATCTCACGGCACCCATCTGGCATATGACTATGGGGTTCATGCTAAGAGCATTGATAATTACAGGTTTGGGGACAAAGAACAATTGGAGTGTGTCCAAAAATACAGAATGGAAGGGGCCTAGTGTGGCAGGCGCTTCTACTAGGTCCCCTTAGGATGCACTATAATCTTCTTTGGCTATCCTTTATGTATCCTTGTAGCATAGCAAAGGTTGACTTCCATCCATCAAGAAAAACCTCCTGCATTAAAATATCAGTAGCTTTCCAGGATACACAAGCCACCTGCATAATTTTAGGAGGCTGAGCAGCCTGTTTGTTCTCCATGTTCCGGTAAGAGAGGAGATTGGATGCAGTATCTGAGCTTCCTATTTTGTCACATCTGATTTTTCTGAGAATTGGGAGCTACTACAGCTTTAGGATGTATTCTTTATCCTATGGGTTCTTAAAATCCAGAGAAGAGAACATGAGGCTTAAACTTAATGGCTTTTCTACAGTCCAGCACTTCTACACAGAGAATGCTTCGTCTTAGAAAAACACAGTCTTGTCATTGCTAGTCTCTCACATAACCAAAAAACATGTGCCAATAATATCTATACATTTATGTGTGGAATCTATAAAAATGGATGAGTTTGTGCTCTTTTTAAGGAAAGAGGCTTTTCCTGTCAATACACAGTTCTTCCATCTGCTTATGGTGCTTGTCTGGAGAATCTTCAAGAAGATGGACCCTCCCTAAAAGCTGCCTTGGTTTGTGAGATCAGTCATGTTCTGAACTTAGGAAGTGTATCAGATGTCTTTCACACAATGTCTGTAGAAGACGTGATTGTCAAATGGCTCTTGAACATAGTTACATGAACAGAAAAGGTATTGCAGGAACACAAGCTATTTCTGGGATGGCAGCCAAGCCACCCACCCGTGCCCCTTGCTACTGACTGAACATCTGTACAGTTGTAGAATTGTGGGACAAAGAAACAAGTAATAATACAGACCCACCTGGGTCACTCAGTTCTGCTTCACCCAGTTAGGGAAACCATGCAACAGCTGTTAATTTGTAAAGTTTCTAATCTACACCAGGCTATACCCTAAAGTATAAGAATGCATACCAGCATCTTAAAACAAACTTCAAGTCTCTATTAGATGAATGAAAAATTCTATTATAATGGTCCATAGGAAAAATATAAGAATTCAAGGACCTCATCAATGTCCCTGGAAGGAAATTATTAAATAAAACTCTTAAATTATTCCTGGAAGTGGTCTACTACCTTGTGTTACAGAGGGGACAGAAGAAAGAGCAATGCCTCAATTTCCCCAGACCACCAGTGTGACCCCAAATCTGATAGTTATTTTACCATTGAGGAGGGGAACAGGATATACCAGTCAGTCACCTAAGAATTTAATGACTGTAGAACCACGACTGTCTTCCATTTACATTCTCTTAGGTTGTTCAACATCCAGAGTTTCATAAAAACATGAAATATTTTGCTTTATCACTTGTTCCATCTCAGAAGTTGAATTATATTTATCAAGGATAAATACAATTATCCAGGCTAACAGCATTTCCCTTTCTCCTACTAAGAATGATACTCATAAATAAAACTAAATATGATATATAGAATATCATGTATGTCATGTACATACAATGTAAATATGGTGCAAGCAAACAGGAACCCATCCTTCATACTTTCCTGAAGATACCAAAATACTGAGTACCAAAAACTAATATCACAGGGTTCATTTTCCATCTTAAGGCATTTTAGGTTGCCAAACAGCAGTTCCCTGAACTTACCAGGTTCCATCTTAAAATCATAGAATCATAGACTAGTTTGGATTGGAAGGGACCTTTAATGGTCATCTAGTCCAACTGCCCTGCAATAAGCGGGGACATCTTCAACTAGATCAGGTTGCTCAGAGCCCTATCCAACCTGACCTTGAATGTTTCCAGGGATGGGGCATCTATCACCTCTCTGGGCAAATAAGTTCAGACTCTGTATCTCATCTTTTTTTGTTTTTTTTGGAAAACTCTTCCTGAATTTACTTCCTGGGATGTTTAGAAGTTCTGTTCTAAATTGCTAGGCTAATAAATAATCATTTTTGATTTATACTATTTGATCTTAAGCCAGCATTATTATTTCACCTAAACAGTTCTTTTTAACAGTTTCCCCTGAATGTAAGGAACTGTCAATCCCCTCCAAACCTTCATTTGCCTAAGCTAAATAAACCATGATATTTTCATTTTTCCTCATAAAACGGATACTCCATTTTCCAAAGCCTGTGTTCTTATTCCAATTTAGTTTTGTTTTTCTTGAACATAGGTGAGCAGAACAGAACATGATATTCCAAAGTATTTCAGTGTCTTGTGCAAAAAGTTTTTCTTGTGGTGACTTTCTACTTTCTTGGTGTTGATAACATCTCAGCTTTGTGTCATCTGCAAATTTCACCAGCAAATAATTCGATTATGCCTTCTTGGCCACTAATATATTAAGCAGCATAAATCCCAGTACTGATCCTTGAGGCAGTAACCTCTGTCATCCTCGTAACTCTTTTTAAAATATTCTTTAGGGCAATTTTTTCCGTAAACAGCTCTCTATCCGCTTCACATTAATCCCTAATATATTCAACTTAAATAATAATTTCCTATAAAGCGTTGTAAGAAATGCTTAACTTAAATCTATCTAGATTATTTCTGCTGCATTACCTTTGTGTAGGAAATAACTGATTTTATTAAAAAAAGATATTTGATTAGTCTGTCATGAGCTATCTTTGATAAAACCATGCTGCAATTTAGTCTACTTTCTGTTGCCTCTCTGCTTTTACTTATGCATTCCTCCAAAATCTGATCTAAAATTTTGCAGAGTCAAACTCACACCAAAAGTGCCTAGCGTTGCTCAGAATCATTTTCTCCTCCTTCTCTGAAGTTAGTTACTGCATTTTCAACCTTCTAGACAACATTTATGGTTTCACTAAGTCCTTCCTACTGGACTTACCATTTCACGTTCCAGTTCTTTTAATGGTCTGGGATAAGAATTTAGTAGACCCTGGATTTTATTACATTAAATGGTCTAAGTTTTGTTTCCATCATGGAAACAGGAAGCCCTAATGCTCTAACTTAATTACAGATTTGCATTTACTCATATTACAATTTAACAGGAAGAACTCAACTTATCCGTAGTTATCTTTATAGCCATTGCTTCTGCAAGAGCTTGAAACCCACTGAAACAAAGTCCAAATCACCACTTCCTGCTGATTCATTGACCATCTAGTAAATAAATTGCTATTCCCCTGTTCAGACCTTTGCTGCTACGGGTTTCTAATCAATTGATGTTGAGAAATTCAAGAATTATGTGATCATATACAATTTGCACTATTAGTTATTTCACCTGTTGTTTTGCAAAGAGTGTAAGCCACATTGCTGTCAAAAGATGCGTTTTCATAAGTCCCTTATACTATGCTTGTAGTGCTTCCTTTTCAATAGTGATTTTCCCAAAGACATTCTGGTTTAACTATAGCATTGCATCTTTGTTGTTTTACAGTTAAAATCTCACTAATTTTACAGAACCTTCCTTGTCCTGCAGCTGCTACAAGCATGGTTTAGACTGTTGTACACAGTCAGTCTTTAATTTAATTTTGTAGCACATATGACAAAAGGAGATGGGGCACTACTTTCTTACTAAGTCCTCATTTTCTCAGGCTTTAATGTAAATGTTGGGGTTTTGTTTGGCATAAAATGCCATCATTTAAGATTTTTATGATAAAATACCATGTATTTTCTATTAGAATTTTGCTAGAGGTTTTCTAAACTCCATGATTCATTCTCACACAGGGTTTTTTTTTCTATTTTGGGGGTATATAAGTTTCTCTAATAACAAATGGTTTCAGACGGAGTAGTCATTTTAATTCACACTCATGTAGCTCTGAGCAAATCAAAGGATCAACTTTGATCATGTTTTTTGTGATATAGATACCAACCTAGTAAAAAATGAC
The DNA here is from genome assembly GCA_008711295.1 of Anarhynchus alexandrinus. Taxonomy (NCBI): domain Eukaryota; kingdom Metazoa; phylum Chordata; class Aves; order Charadriiformes; family Charadriidae; genus Anarhynchus; species Anarhynchus alexandrinus. The sequence continues at coordinate 5,632,440 of VUYV01000032.1, read as the reverse complement.
CTGAACCCTTCTCTTGTTTCCTGCATATTGTCAGTAAGTCCTTACGCAGGAAGAACATTTAGCCATGTTCTCATCTAGCATGAACTTAGGTGCATAATGAAGATTTCAAAGGAAAACTTTATTTCAAGCACCCAAAGAAGTGACTTGATTTTCAGAAGGGCTTTGCTCTCAGCATCTCACTGTAGGACCAGCATGGGTGCAGCAGGGAGGGTCTTTACCCATGAACTATGCCTTCTCAAATCTTCATTTCAGGTGTTCAGTAATTTTCATTGTTGGCTTACACTGCATTAAAGAATGCATTTAATAAACCCCCAAAGATAGAAATGATGATTCAGCCCGTCCACTTAAGCAGTGACAGTGGATTTTAATTCATGACATACAGAAGACACATATTTAGCTATCAATATTTCTCCACATTTTGAACTCCCTCTGCTGTCCTAAACATGCTTGTCATTGAATATTTCCATGTAAGAGCGGGAAACATGATTTCAGGTACTACTCAACTTTCCCACAGCAATTCGTCCAGCCCCCAGTTTTTTCCCCTTTGCCATCTCTTTGCCTACCTGAGTGCTGAACTGGCCATCATGTCCAGTCACCCAGGTGCAAAGCACCCTGCACCTCCTGGCCTCTCGACCACATACCTGGCACATCTCCCTCAAGGAAACAGGGAAGGACAATACTGACCACTCCTATGACTGGAGTATTGGAATGGAAGGACACAGGCTCTTCAGGAAGGACAGACAGGGGACATGAGCAGGGGGTGTCACCCTCTATGTCAGTGACCAGCTGGAGTGCATGGAGCTCTGCCTGGGGATGGATAAGGAGTCAACTGAGAGCTTGTGGGTCAGGATTAAAGGAAGGGTAGGGACAGGTGACATTACAGTGGGGGTCTGCTACAGGCCACCCGAGCAGGAAGAGCAAGTGGATGAGACCCTCTATAGACAGATAGGAGCAGCCTCACATTCACAAGCCCTGGTCCTCATGGGGGACTTCAACCACCCTATATCTGTTGGAGGGACAACATAGCAGGGCATAAGCAATCCAGGAGATTCCTGGAATGCATCAGTGATAACTTCCTTCTCCAAGTGATAGAGGAGCCCACAAGGAGAGGTGCTATGCTGGACCTTGTTCTCACCAACAAGGAAGGGCTGATGAGGAATGTGAAGGTCAAGGGCAGCCTTGGCTGCAGTGACCATGAACTGTTGGAGTTCAAGATCCTTAGGGCAGTGAGGAGTGAGCAGACTTTGGCCTCTTCAGGGACCTGCTTGGCAGAATACTGTGGGATAAAGCCCTGGAGGGAAGAGGGGCCCAAGAAGGCTGGTTAATATTCAAGGATCACCAACTCCAAGCTCAGGGGTGATGCATCCCAACAAAGAGGAAGTCAGGCAAAAATGCCAGGAGGCCTGCATGGATGAACATGGAGCTCCTGCATACACTCAAATACAAAAAGGAAGCCTACAAAGGTGGAAGCAAGGACAGGTAGCCTGGGAGGAATACAAAGAAACTGTCCGAGCAGCCAGGGACCAGGTTAGACAAGCTAAAGCCCAGATAGAATTAAACCTGGCCAGGGATGTCAAGGGCAACAGGAAGAGCTTCTACAGCTATGTCAGTGATAAAAGGAATACTAGGTAAAATGTGCACCCTCTCTGGAAGGAAATGGGAGACCTGGTCACCTATGATATGGACAAGGCTGAGGTACTCAATAACTTTTTTGCCTCGGTCTTCACCGGCAAGTGCTCTAGCCACACTGCCCAAATCGCAGAAGGCAAAGGCAAGAACTGGGAGAATGAAGAACTGCCCACTGTAGGTGAAGATCAGGTTTGAGACCATCGAAGGAACCTGAAGGTGCCCAAGTAAGTCCATGGGACCTGATGACATGCATTTGCAGGTCCTGAGGGAAGTGGCAAATGAAGTTGCCAAGCCACTATCCATCATATTTGAGAAGTTGCGGCAGTCCAGTGAAGTTCCCACTGACTGGAAAAGGGGAAACATTACCCCCATTTTTAAAAAGGAAAAGAAAGAAGACTCAGGGAACTACAGACCAGTCAGTCTCACCTCTGTGCCTGGCAAGATCATGGAGCAGATCCTCCTGGAAACTCTGCTAAGACACATGGAAAACAAGAAAGTGATTGGTGACAGCCAACATGGCTTCACTAAGGGCAAATCATGTCTGACAAATTTGCTGGCCTTCTATGATGAGTTTACAGCATTGGTCAATAAGGGAAGAGCAACTGACATCATCTGCCTGGACTTGTGCAAAGCATTTGACACTGTCTCACATGACATCCTTGTCTCTAAATTGGAGAGATATGGGTTTGACGGATGGACCACTCAGTGGATAAGGAACAGGCTGGACAGTCGCACCCAGAGGGTTGTGGTCAATGGCTCCATGTCCAAGTGGTGAGCACTGATGAGTGGTTTTCCTCAGGGGTTGGTACTGGGACTGGTGCTTTTTGACATCTTTGTCAGCAACATGGACAGTGGGATTAAGAGCACCCTCAGCAAGTTTGCTGATGACATCAAGCTGTGTAGAGTGGTCGACATGCTGGAGGGAAGGGATGCCATCCAGAGGGACCTGGACAGGCTTGAGAGGTGGGCCTGTGCAAACCTCATGAAGTTCAACAAGGCGAAGTGCAAGGTCCTGCATGTGGGTTGGGACAATCCCAAGCACAAATACAGGCTGGGCAGAGAATGGATTGAGAGCAGCCCCGAGGAGAAGGACTTGGGTGTGTTGGTTGATGAGAAGCTCAACATGACCTGGCAATGTGTGCTCGCAGCCCAAAAGGTGAACCGTATCCTGGGCTGCATCAAAAGAAGTGTGGCCAGCAGGTTGAGGGAGGTGATTCTTCCCCTCTACTCCACGCTGGTGAGACCCCACTTGGAGTACTTGGAGGAGAGGCTGAGAGAGTTGGGGTTATTCAGCCTGGAGAAGAGAAGGCTCTGGGGAGGAACCCGATGGTCTTTAAGGTCCCTTCCAACCTGACCCATTCTATTAGTCTATGATTCTATGACCTCTGGAAACACAAGAATTGCACAAAGGCTGGAACTGCTGATCACAAGATTAGCTCTAGCCTAAAACTACATCATTCAGAGCAGTTGGTATTCCTGAAGATGCCTCATGGTGCGGACATCTGCAATGTTCCCAAATTCCTGTAATTGTTAATATTGATTCTTCATTCAAATAAAGCAACTGTTGCATTTAATTAGAGCTCACCAGAAAAAGATATTTCTCCAAAAGAAAATACTGACTTTACAGAAAGAAAAAAAGAAAGGAATAACATAAATGGTTTTGGTCAAGGATAAATTTTCTACTTCAAATTTCTTATGAAAAAAAAAGGGTATGGACATGAGAACACAGTGACCCCCATTCTGGATGTCTTCTTTCTAATGTTTCCCTATGAACCAGGCTCCTTGGCTGAACCTTGACTCTCCAGCACCGGTTTCCTTCCCATTGAGCCCTGTAGTGCCTATGAGGAGACTGGCAGGCTGAAGTACTCAGCCCAGCGTGGCCCAGCGTGGCCCAAAGGTGCTCAGCCTGTCTCCAGGGACAACTCCAAATTCAGCCTGAGTGTAGGCTCACAAATCAAAATCTTTTCAGTCCTTGGAGATTAGGATGCAGGAGTGAGTGTTTGTGTGTGTTTATGTGTGTGTGTGGGTTAGATCTGTTGTTTGTTCATTATTTTTCAGCTGAGTATTAGAAATACTTGACATTAATTTGTCTATGATTGCAGCAAGATTGAAATTACTTCTCATTATTAAACAACATTGCTGGATGTCCACAAGAACCCTGTATTGTCTATCTTTCCTACATAAATAATAATAGCTATTTTCTCTGGCTATGAATATTACATGTCAAAGCTAATCTTCAATCCCTTTTGCTTATTTTTTCAATATTTTTTGCTGCTCCTTTAAAATAATATAAAAATGCTTTTCAGCATGCTAAGCATCTGCTGCCTTTTGCAGGCAGAGTTAATATCTCCTTGGTGTTTTCCATAATCCCACAGTAGTAGAGTTTCATTCCTTTCATTTGTAAAATTTTCTTTCTTTCTGCATAACTATGTGAACAGTCTGCATTGCAAGTCATTATTTCTAAATTATGCATCTTCTGCTGTAAGAAATGGTCTTCTGCAGGTGCTTTTTTAGTGGTTGGTTTGTTCAAAAAGATTTCCTGAGCTTTGTCCTCTGACTCCTCCCACATGTCATCCTCAATCAGAAATATCTCAGGAAGGTGGAAGGATATTAGCCAAAGGGAAATTCCTTCTTGTCATTAACCACAATAGCTCCATGGCCAAGAGGTTCAACAACAGGAGCCTGGCTTTTGGGGCACAGGGCCTCGTTCCATCACCCCCTCATGAAGAGCATTGCATAAGCGTGAACCAGGGCAGCCGCACATTGCCCTGGTTGGCAGCACTTGTAAGACCCGGACCACTCTGACCACAGCTTTGCAATGCGCACACCCTTCGAAGTAGGGGAAGCTTCATCCCAGCCTTTTGGTTTGCCAGTGTATAGCCAATTACAGGAGCAGGAAACTATACTAGTAGCTAAGCATGATTTTAGGAGGTCTTAAAAATTAGCCTTAATTTTATATGCCTTTAAAAAATTGGGGCACTATCTTCAATAGCAGTGGCATAGCTAGAATAAAGAACCCATTAATGCTATCCCAAACTGACATGTCCTACCAAAAAAGAGCTAAGAAAGCAAGTAAAAATTCGAAAAGAAACAAAAAATATTAACTTCCCTTGAGAAAATACGCAAGCGTCTATCTCTAATCCATTTTAAGGGGCATGCGTTGCCATTACTGTTGAGCCAGGGTGACATACGCGCTGAGCTGGTGACAAGTCACAGAATAGGAATACAGTTGTCTTAACCACCATGAGAGAAGAGCTGAGTATGTCCACGCATCTTCCCATGCGATGTTTTAGTGCATGATGTAACTCCACTGGATTTCAGTGACAGTTTTTGACAAGCAGGAATGGGGAAGAAGGTCCTAATGGCTTATCAGAACCATTAAGAAAATTGGATAGGTGGAACCAGTGCCTGAGAGCAAAATGATATATCACTGTATGACTCCTGAAATTGCCAACACGACTCATTTATTAAAGATGCAGCACTCCTGTTACAGCCTGTGAAGCACTTGCTAGCACTGTCCATTTCAGGCAAATTGTCACTAAATTCTTTAATTCTCATTCTATTCTGCTAATGAGGATCCTGTGTGTTTCTACGTCTGGGGTCCCTAATTAATCAAACACTTAAACCACCTAAGGGCAAATTATCTTCTTTTGAGAGGGAAAGATGCAATCAAGGACAAAAAGGTCCCATCACTTTGGCTATCTTCTTCTTTAAGTGTTAATAGAAAAGGAAACAGAATATAAATGGAATGTCATTTTACTTTAATTAAGAAAAATGAAAATAATTGTGTATTCTATTTCCACTTGTTGGATGCTTGAAGTACAATTAAATTGAGGTCAGACAATTTCAGAAGTGAAGATTCTTGACACCTGTGCTGAACTGAAGACAGCTGTCTATAATACTGATCATCTGATATTATTTTATTTTCAGTCTTTGCATTCTGTGCGTGTTCACTTCTTTTTTGGCTTTAATTTTTACATATTTATCCCATTTTTAATTCTCAGTTAGCATTCATATAGTTCTTTTTTTTTTTTCTTCCTTTTCCCTTGTTTTCTATAGCCTCTTTTCCTTCTTTGCCTGTTCCACCTCTCTTTTTGCCTGTTTCACATGCATCTGTGAAAAACCACTGGGGAGACCTTGTGTATAATCAGATCTGATTTTCATAAAAATATTTGGATGCAATGTTAGGTGACGCTGAAGAATGATCACGCTCCTTTTTGCGTGGCCTTTGGAAGAGATCAAGCAATGCAAAGGATTTGTCCTTGACCTTGCTACCTGAATAGTAATGATTACATGTAGATATTGCTTGTTCTAAGAGTCATGCAAAATGCATGTGCCAGACTCTATTCTCACTCACTGTTCAGTAGCTGTTTGCGTATAATTTATTCTTGAGATGACAGAATGCAGTTTACAACTTGTATCCTGTATACCTAATGAGACAATTATTCCAGGAGAGTCTGAGCTATTCAGCAAAATTGACACAGAGCAAACAGAAAGACTGTGCTGGAAATGAAGACCGAGTTTGTTTAACCCGAGGGGCTCCTGGTTAGGCTGTCATTTGCTTGCATGTAACTTCCATTTGTGGTCTCACAAATTTGCCCTGAAAGATGATTAAAGCCAGGTTTCCCAAGGCTGTTCAGAAGATCATAGAATCATAGAATAGTTTGAGTTGGAAGGGACCTTTAAAGGTCATCTAGTCCAACCCCTCTGCAATGAGCAGGGATGTCTTCAACTAAATCTGGTTGCTCAGAGCCCCGTCCAAGCTGACCTAGAATGTAGAAAAGTAACGGTGAATAAACTGAGAAGGGGCGAGAGGAGAGGGATGGGTCTTTCTTTCCAGCTGGCACAGTGAGAGTGGTGTCTACCAAAGGAGGGAGATAGCCGAGAGACAACATGCAAGTTGAAAGCAGAGATGGCTCAATGTCTTCCAAAGCACTGTAATATAGTATGTATATTTAACACATTATTTTTAGTTTACAAATGTTTGTTGACAGGAGTGACAAATATAATGTGCATATGGGAGCCAGGAGCAAAAACGAAACATTCTGTCTCCACTTGAAATAGTCTCCTTCATTTCCAAACAAACACACACCTGCAAATTCCTCGCGAGTCAGCCAGCTGAAGCTCAGAAGATGACTCACGTTGCGCTTGGCTGGAACACTCGCTAAGGTAGTCCTGTGTGGACATGGTGTTTCGTGCAATGCCATGGGATGTTGTGAGTAGCGATGTTGCAATGCAGCATTTTTAAGCACAGACTTTCTTCTTTCCAAGCAACTGAAAAAGATCTGCCAGCAGAGATATTTTTTAAAATAAGGATAAATACAGTTCAACATGGGCTAGGAAGGAGGGAGAATTTAAACAGAACTGCAGGTCTGGATGTGATGTTTACTGCTTTGACTGAACTTCTCAGGGTCTCTTTAGCAAGTCTGTGGGTCAAATTCTGAGTGGCAGCTCTTACTCAGGAAACACTCCTGATGAGGTCAGCACAGGTTTTGACCATAAAACACAAGTATCGTGGTAATATATCAAACTGTGTATTAGCCTTCAGACAGACAGGCACAGTGCCTTCAGGCACATTCCAAGATGTGCCTAGCTGCTATTTCTGCACGGAAGCGGGACTGGAGAAGAATCACAGAATCACAGAATGGTCAGGGTTGGAAGGGACCTCTGGAGATCATCTAGTCCAACCCCCCCGCCAGAACAGGGTCACCTACAGCAAGTTGCACAGGATGTCGTCCTGGAGGGTTTTGAATGTCTCAGAGTGGGAGACTCCACAACCTCTCTGGGCAACCTGTTCCAGTGCTCCACTACCCTCAAGGTAAAGAAGTTCCTCCTCATGTTAAGATGGAACTTCCTATGTTCGAGCTTGTGCCCATTACCCCTCGTCCTATCACTGGGCACCACTGAAAAAAGACTGTTCCCATCCCCCTGGCACCCTCCCTTTAAGTATTTGTAAGCTTTGATAAGATCCCCCCTCAATCTTCTTTTCTCTAGACTAAAAAGACCCAAGTCCCTCAGCCTTTCCTGAAACCACAATATATGATACCACAAGTCGCTGTTGGGTGCAGAACCCAATGCATGTGGAAACATGTAGTGCAAAACCAGCAGTAAAAACTAAGAAGGGGCTCATAGTTCTGTATCTTTGTCCTTTTTTATTATAATTTGGATATACTTACTCAGTTTCAAAGGATAATAGTAGTCTGCAATTATTCTTAAAAATGACATATATTTTTAGTAGGTTTGAATTATTCAGAACATCAGAATATTTTGAGGACACATTAATCAGTGAGTGGGTATGTCAGTGCTGGGCGTTGGGTAACAGCATGGTGGGAAGTGCTTTGCCACCCCTCTCTGTGAGGTGCCGATCTGGACCAGGACAGGCGAGTGCAGCCCTACCGCAGAGCAGGAACCAACATCGGTCTGTCACTGAGACTTCAGAGGGGCCACCAAATCCTGGCTGTTATCATCCTGAGTCTGCTCCTCCGGCTAACAGTTCTGCCTGAATGGCCAGCAGTAATGAAGTACTTACTTCATGTCCAAGCGTTGCAGAGCATGTTGAACCTGTGTTTCATTTTTTTAAAAAAACCTGAATTTAAAACCACGCTAGCTTTCACATTGACTCAACCAGGACTAGGATATTACCAAGCTTTTTAAGAGAATGACACTATGTAGACTAGGGCATAGTCCTTACCTTCTTGAATCTGTTCTTTGATTTTGTTGGTGGTGATATGTTCTTCAGAGAAAGGGAGGAGGGAAGATGGTGTCATTGGTACTTTTTACTGGAAATGAAGTTAAACCTAGACTGAAGTTTGGAGTTGATGCTCTACTTTTTATTCAGAAGCATACGGAAGAGTAGAAAATACCTATTTTTCCTTTGCTGTTCTGATGTTTAATTTTGTTCCCATGGTGACATCTGCTTTGTAAATATCTGAGATGCTCTGTGCTGTGAGGAGAAATAGTTTTAAAATGCACAAGATTCAGAAAGGAGTCCTGCTCTTTTTGTCCCTTCTGCACAGACACAATGTATCTCAGAAATTGAGTCCAAGGTTGTAAAGAACATATACATGTCAATCTTAATTGCATTTTCTGTGTTATCTTTGACTCGATTTGAAAGTCCTAACCAGAGGATTGTATTAAAGAAAACAAGATGTAGCTAAGCAAAGCTGAGGTCCCAAATTTGATCTTGTCTGCATGGTGAAAAAAAATATCAAAAACAAATAAAAAAGTAACAAAAAAGAAATCTAGTATCATTTTCCTAAATGGAATATTGTTATATCTGTATTTTGGAACTGGAATAAAAATGTTATCCTTCACTTCTGTTTCTGCAACAAGGATGCACAAGACACAGGGACAAAGAGCAAATCCGCTCCAGTTGTCTAATTGGACAGACTCATTGCTGAATGCCAGGCTGACCTAAATGGAACTGAAGGATTTTCACCAACCTTTCATCCTTTTGTATTTTCTAAAGTTAATCTTCCTTCCTTTGTGTTGCTCTCACTAGGCTGCAGCTGAGAGAACAAGAGGTACAGCTGAACTCAGAGCATCTTTCCATGTCCAGCTGATAAGGAGGTGGTTTGCTTGAGGCTAGAGCTAAATGACCTATTCATAATAAATGCTTTTCATTTAATTTAATCTTTTCTCTTGCACATCGGTTTGTCATGAAGACACCAGTTTTTATAAATACATTCCTTGTCTAATGTCATTTGATGAATGCTTCAAGAGAAAATAAAGTAACTGCCTTTGTATTGCTTGAAAACTGTCACTTCAAGGCTATTTGCCACTCATTCTGCATCACTGCTGCAAATAGGAATAAGCAGGCGGACTTGTTAGGACCACTCTGAAGTTGTCCCCCGGAGAGAACGGAGCAGTGAGTAGCATCTACCTTGGAAGTAAGCTTTTGAGTTTTGCTCACTACAGCCAAGTTGGTTCAAGTTTTCTCTACACTCCAAACTAGTGATGGATGATGCACCCATCCTGTTGTATTTTATGTGTATATGGTAGCATACAATATAGCTAGAGCAAAAGTTACAGCAAGGCTGTGTTTTGCCTCGCCATTTCCCTGGGATGGCCACCCTTCTCCCTTTTCCCAACAAACTGCCAAAGTGGAGGTGTTAAATGTGTAAGGTGGAGGGATAAAATGCTCTAGATCACGTCCCAGCCTACCAGTCCGATCAGATCTGCTGCAGAGATGTGGACCATCAAGAGAAGAGAGATCTGAGGATCCTCAGCCCTCATCCAAAAGAGTTTTGTGGTATATGAAATGTTGATGGAGGGGTATGCAGCATTCATAAAATAGTCAGAGTATCATTTAGCAGTAGGCTTGAATTATGGGCAATAGGTTCTTTTATACCAGTTAAACAGATGCAATAATGAATAGCAACAGAAAAGCAAAAATCCTGAACACGTGATGCAGTAAGTCTTGGTTTGCTATGTTGGTCCATGGATTTCCCCCATTATCCGCTCAGTTCTGCAGATGAGAGGTTTTGCTGCTTCCACCCAGCCGCCACTCCTCAGATTAAAAGCCTGAGCTCTGTGACATATGGCTGCTCCGATTGCAGTGGATCTCTGGGCTTGTTTCCAACACAGTATAACTCCAATTTACCAGAATGGCACTTATAGATGTCCAGCTAAAATGTCCAGTTTTAGCAGGGAAAATGCTTTCCCAATGGTACTGTTTGCTACTGAATAGAATTCAAGAATCATTTTGTCTGTTATGACTTTTATTTTCATAAAGAATGCAGACATGAAATACTTAATGCAATGTCCTAATTAATGCAAATATGCCAAAAACCTTTATTTTCCAGAGAAAATTATATTACACTGTTACATTTCCACATTTTGTGGCTGCATATTTTATATACTGTAACCATGGTTACTGTGTCATTAAAGTCTATTCAGAGGGAGTTGGGCAGAGCATAGAGCTATCACAAAGAATGATTGCTTTTGTAAATTTAAAAGAAGCTCTGCAGCTAATTAGTGTGAGTTTGTGTAAATTGGACCAATGGAGAACATGAAATTTGGAACAAATTATTGTAGAGTCTGAAGCAAATGGAGAACATTTTTATTTGATTTAGGAACTTGCCTTCTGCATCACAAGCCTCTTAAACTTTTAATTGTGTAAGGCTGAAGCCACACACTGGCACACTGCTGATAGCAGGAACACAGGTAGCCCTTGCTGAGAAGGGAGGTGAATGGTCTTAAATGGGAAGTACTGGTGATGGGCAGAAAGCTGGGGAAAGGGCGTAGCATGCCTGGGCTCTTCTGATTTTGCATCATTTGGAAACTTTAGAAGCAAGTTTAGCTGTTTGGGAATTTTTCAAGCTGTCTCTTGAGCACTAATTAAGCATAGTCCTCCACATGGCACACTATGTATTTGGAGAGTGGGGTTCTCTCTTCTCTCCTTCAGTGCCCAGCACTGTAGTAGCAGATGCAAAGTAGGATCTTGCAATCACACGTTTCCTTAATCTTTTTTCAAACACTGATATCCTCACCAGAAAACATCATATCCACAGCCTCATAGATGCCCAGCGGTCTTCATATTGTATGGAAAGCTGAATATGACAGCTGATTGTCTTCCTACTTTGGATGTTATGACTCATTCTTCCAGCATGCCCCCCAACTTTTCAATAGTTGCATGATTTGTGGCATCCTTATATGTTAATAAGAATTTTGCCTCTGTCACTGTACCTCTGTGCTGAGCGAATACAGATGGGTGTTGTGTTTCACCAGCTTTTGAAACATCTGCATGGGCCACTGCCAGTGGCAGGTTTGAGTGACTGCACAGAAGTGAGGGCACATGGTGTGACGGCTTCCAGCAGCAAAGCAGTTAATGGCCTGTCCTTGGCCTGTCTCTGCCCGTGTGCTGCCACACACCCTCCATCTGCCCGCAGCCAGGGGCAGCCATTGACAGCTCTGCTTTTGGCAAATTTCCCGAGTTTCATCTCTTATAATATTTGGCAGATATTAACAACTAAGAGCTAAACACTCCTCATGGACTTGGAAAATTTAACACTGTCCTGATGCTTGCTTTGTATTGTGTTGCTTGTGTAACACTGGGATGCAGCGGGCATTTTTACTCTTCCAGGGTCTCAGAGAATAAGCAGAAAATCTACAGCATCTTCTCCAGGTGCTGGTAAGCACAAACTACACCAGACCCAGCAAAAACATCCTGTACACAGTCACTCACCTTCCCCATACTTTGCTGCTTGAATGCCAAAACAGGAGTTGTGGAAGGAACCACATTGGCCCCAGCAGCTTCAGGGAACGTACTTCCACAAATGAATGAAGCAAAAAACTTAATATAAAACCTTGAGCAGTCACTAACAATCATGTCTCTTCACCATTATCCAATGCGATTCCTAAAAGCAGCTCTGCACAGCCTGGCTATCGGTACCCAGCATGATAGCCTTGGCCAGAGAAGGTGCAAAATTGGGGTTTCCCATTGTCCACTGCCCGTTTGGCCAGTCACAGTCTGGTGCAAGCAGCCTTCAGACAAACAGTTGCTAAAGCAGGGGGGAAAAAACCCTGTCAGTGCTAAAAACCACTTAGACTTGCGTAGTCTTTTCACACAAGCACATCTATAGCAAATGATTAGGCTGGTTTGATTGCAGGACTATTAATTGAATAAATAAGACGAGCAACACAGCACAGGACTGTGTGCGTGAGCCTGTTCTCCCTGACCTAATCACCAACAGAGTTGCGATTTTGAGGTTCGGGCTCTCTGCCAACCTTTTCTCCACTAAGTGTTCTTGCTTTTCTTTCTTCTGTGTCTGTTCACTTATTGAATTTATCTGCAGGATACCTGAACCCTTACCTAGGAAAATATCCTGTCAGAAGGTAGGTAATGGCATGGTGTAGTACAACATTGTTATGTAGCAATGCTGTGATGAAATATCTAGGCAGCATGTCAAGAACATTGTATTTATCTTTCTGTGGTATTTTTGCATCATTTTGGGAAAGGCCAAGTATGCCTGTGATGATGTGATGTTATCAGAGAACATTTCAATGCCTATTTTGCACTCAGAGTTAACACTGGGAGGACTTTAACTCCAACATCACCAGCAGCAGGTAATCCTGCACCTCCTCATTTGCGGTAGTTCAGCAAAACCAGCCTCCAACCTTGTTTAGAAACTGTGGGCATCGCCAACGCGCTTAGGCTGAGCTCTGTTTCCCTCTCTTATATCGCTCCCTGGCAGAGTATAAACTACTCACTGCTAATTCAGTGTGGAAACACACTCCATCTCAGTTAGAAGCCTTAGAAGCACACAGGAGACACACATTTGTGTGGGGAAAAAGAGAAAAAACTGCCCTCCTGGCAAATGCAGTAATCACATAATCCTCCACGTGATGGTGGCTTGTAGCAAGCACAATGCAACAAAACTCTGGAACGCTCCACTTCCTACCTCAGCCTGCTGCTTTTGTTCATGGCTTCTGCTAAATCCACGTCACGTTTCCCATTAAGTTAGTAAACGCCCAAGAGAAGCCCTTGCATTTTTTTTAACATTTCCAAAAATAAAGCATAACCAGAGGGTTCCTGTTATGTAACATAAATATTTTATTATCTTCCACATTACTGATTTGCAGAAAAAAAATCTAGATGCAATTTTGACCTTTTTCATTAGATAGCCTTTAAAGATATGATGCCATATTGCACAAGTTGTCCTCCTGCATAACCGTGGAATATTGCACTATGTATACCTAACCCTTTGCCAAGTTGATGCTTGAAAAGACAGGAAAAATGAAAGTCTACATCTTACAACAACTCCTATTGCTTTTTATCTAAAGCTAATTGTGCCTGGCAATGTATTCTATTTTTTTATATATTTAATAATATAAAATTGTAATTTTTGCTAGATTCATCATTCCATATCACAGAGCTGTAAAAATTAAATTACAGATCCTGTGGGTCTGGGTCTACCCAGGCTAAGAGCTGTGGCACAGAGAGCTCTGCTGGGGTTTGCCAGGATGCTGCACAGATGCAGCTGCTCACATGGGACTCCCAGCGTTTGAGTGTACGCAATCAGCTACATTGCCACAGTCACTGGACTAGCTAACAGAGTGGGCATCTCCATGCTTTTATTAATTTGATGGTTCTCAGTTCCAGACCCATCAAGTAGTTTGTATACAAGCATGCTTGTGCTTAAGGCAAGGACATGAGCTAATCTGGGAGGGCTGAGGGGAAGAGGAGGAGGCAGAACCCAGGCGCACAAGGTGCCTTTGCGTGGACCCAAGCTCTCGTTCACGCAGTTCAGACAGGTTCGATGCTGATGAGGGCATAGACAGCACAGCACAGCCCGCCAGCAGCCATCATCTTTTCTGGTTTTTCTCCCCGCTGTGTGGAAGCTTTGGAAAGCAGCCGCCAAACAGGGTTTTGCAGCTTATTCTTAACCTCAGACTACAGAAATGACCTGTGCATAAGTTGGCAAACTGTCATCTTTGGAAACATACCAGGCTTAATCAATACAAGCATGGTTTGGGCAGTCACACAGAGTGCTCACACAACAGGCCAGGCACGTCCATCAAGGGCCACCACACATCCAGAAATCTCCAGTGCATCCACAGCACCAGCCTTCAGCACATGTGCTGCCAGGTCAACCTTCTCTAAAGGGCACAGGATATTTGGCATATGGGCTCTTTGGTCATGTGCAAAAGGCTCAGGAGGTCTCAAACATCAGGGAGTAGACTGAGGAAAACNGGAGACAGCAACATCAAAGAAAAGGTACCAAGTTGTGTAAGAAAACATACTTCTTATTAAAACACTTCATGTACATAACAGGGAATCACCCAACACGGTCCTTGTTGTTCAAGCACTACTTGAGGTTATGTCAGCTTGGCATAATGAAGCTCTCCATTTAGTAGATATCAGGACTATTTAAGGTTTGTGATAACATTTACAGTTGACTGCATTTTTATTTTAATTACGTGCCAGAGATACCAGTAATATTTTGGTATTCTTGCCAAAGAAAAGCTTTTAATATTTACAGACAGACTTTGAACACGCCAGCTGGCTGATGCTAAGAGTTTGAGTTCTTTTCAAAACAAAATTATTAGAGTCATTTACGTAAGTCTCATTGACAGTTTACTTTAGCTTTTATTTCCAAAACATCAACATTAGCATCTATGATTTATTTTGCAGTCTCCTGTGGGGAAAAGAAAAGCCCTCACCTCTGTATTCATATTAACATTTATATAAATCAGCCAGTAATCACTTAGATCTAAGAGCTGCGTGCCACATTTTAAACAAGACGCAGTTAAACTCCCAGGCACCAAGCCAGTAGATTGGGCCATCCAGGAAACGCACACGGTAGGCCACCAACCACAAGCCAATATTCCAAAAAGTTTTGGTCCATGGATTAGGCAACGCTAGGCCCCATGAAACATTTTCGTTGCGAAATTTCATCTGTTGCTATTAGATCCCTGCTTCTTTCCACAGGAGGATTAAATCATATGACATATGGCTCCTTTCTCCTGCTCCTTTTTGCCAGCTTTTAGCCCCAAGTCTTGCTCCTTCTTCAGGCTTTTCACAAAACCAAGCGTTTAGCCCTGTCTCTGTGCCTGGGCTTCCTCACCAGTGCTGTGTTGCTTCGTGCTTTTTGTCTCCTACTCCTCACTTTACTTCAGACAGTTCTCCTGCAAAACCACCAACACACAAACACACACGTCATTCATATTTTGAGTGGACATCAGTTTTGAATGCTGTCACGGTGTCTGTGATTTAAGACATCTCTAAGACAGGAAGCTGCTGTTTTGCTCTACCTGCATTACTGCCACATTCAACACAGTCGTTTCAGGAATTGTTTGAATTATTTGTTTGCAGACTACTGTGTGTGATTCTGCTTTAAGAAGAGAGCCATGGGCAGGTGGAAGGCAGGTGGTTGTTCCTAGTGCCTGGCTGCTGCCTAGAGGTGAAGCCAACCTTCCATGATGGGGACATGGTGCCCTCACAGGGAATGATGAATATGGTCCTGTGGGAGAAGCCTCCAGGCCACACGGTCTTTTGGTGGATTTCTTTCTCTGGATCTTCATGGTGCTCTAGGTGACTAGCTCCCACTGTAGTCCTGCAGCAGGACTATATATTTTGCGCAGCAAACATAGTGCCATGGGGTCCGGCTGACCCCACAGGAGTTTGGCCAAGTGCTCCCTGCCAGTCAGGACCCCATTCATGCCACGAGCTGAGCTGCAATGTCCACATTGCCATTAGCAACTGCTCAGCTGCAGCTGGGGAGGAAGGAGGCTTTAGCTCCTTTTCACCAGGAAGCAAAGGGTTATCTAAGAGGTGTTGGCTGAGCTCACACTTGGGATGACAGTGCTGCTTTCAACAGAGCCCAAACAACTGACACCCCCGGCCCAAGAACAGCACAGGAGATATAAGGCAAGTTGCATCTTCCTTGGGGGTTGTGAGGAGACTAATGCTGGTTAGAGCAGCCCAGAAGCAACATGCCTGTCCCATAGCCTGTGCTTAATCCTTTCAAGCATACAACAAAACCAGGATACATTTGTACAACAACCTGCCCTGGAGCAGCCTCTGCTCCTTGGGCTCCTGTAAAGGTGGGTCTGAGGGGGCAGACATTCAGTCCCCAGAACAGGGAGAATTCCCTCAATCACCACAGCAGAGAGATACTTGAATCTTTAGAGATGGGAGAGGCAATGGTGGACAAAGTAATACAAAGAGAAGGGAACAGTTAAACCAGGCTGTGTCCACAGACAGTGGTAGAACATGTCTTAGGAGAATCATGTGCTTCACATTTCAGAGCCTACAGCCTACCTGATCCCACTGATGACCACCTCTATGGGCACAGGACAGCCTCAGCTCTGGTACCAAAAGCACACTAGTCCTTTGGGCTTCCTGATACATGCAGACAATTTTGAGTTACAACTCTTTTTTGAACAGCCATGCCACAGCAGAGTGCTAGCTAACTCTTTCCTTTCTCACCTTCCTCAAGAAAAAAAATGGGTCTGAAGATCCCTTGCATTCCCACACTGAGAAGACCTCTGAGAGCTGCTGTAATTCTGATGACAGCTTTTAGGACCTTTCTCTACAAAAAGTACCACTTACTCTGTGCACCTTGCTGAAAGTTCAGGGCACTGTGTACCTTAGTAGCACTGCTGAAAGATCAGATCTCTTCAAATACAAAGGCATATATTTAGGGCATTAATTGGTATTTCTTCATTCCAGTTTGCACTGGTAACTCCTAAAAAGAAATGGTAATTGAATCCTGACTTAGTAAGTGAAAAAAATAGTCATGTTCCTTTAGCATCAAAAAATCTTTTGAATGTGTGTCTAGAATGACTTCTAAAGACTCTAAACAGAGTTTCTTCGCCACATAGCAACTACTATTGCTGGTGCCTTGCGGAAGTATCTGGAAATTATATTAAAGGAAGAAAAGAAAAGGTGGAGGAGGAAGCTCTATGTGAAAACATTCTTTCCCTGATCCATATCTGAATGTTCCCAGTCAACGAGCTCTCAAGTCTGCACTTGAGCTGTGAATCAAAAGAAGCAGCCAATGTGTATTCTCATGTCAAGCTCATTCCAAACTGATGCATAACAGCTGTGTACTAGCCAAGGTCATTTCAAAGGTGTTTACTTTGACTGCAAACTAAATTCATCTCTCTTCACTCAGAGATAAAGTCAGTAATATTTGTAAACCAAACATCGTAAAGCAAAGGTCTGACTTGAAGCTGATGCTCGTGTTGGAGATGGGAGCATGAAACAGCTGCCTCACCGTGGTATTTCCCTGGAGATGCTGGCCATGACTATACAATGAAGGCCAAGTTCAGAGGTGAGGCCTTGGGAAATGTCTCTGGGGCAAGCTAGTGATACCTCCCGGGGCAATATTAGAACCTCTTCAAGGTCTGCCCCGCCTGCCCATGGGTGGCACTCAGTGCCTGGCCTGATGCCTGATGTCTCTTCTGGCCTGGCTTCTTGTTACTGTCCTTGACCAGACCCATCCATGGCTCTTCCTAGAAGAGAGAGCCCTGACACAGCCTGGTGCCAAGGCAAATGAGACCTGAAGCAGCCTCAAATCAGTCTTGAACATAGTCTTTCTTAAGCTGGATCTAAGAATGCCCTCAGCTTCGGCAGCCCCTGAGAGCAGCCAGCTCCAGGTCCAGCAGGTCCTAGCTAGAGCACCTCAGTTTCTTAGGAGGTGCAGACTTGTTCCGTGCTTCTGACACACCATTTGCAAAAGGTGTCTCACAACCCATGGTGCCTATTAGGTGGTCAAAGCATATGCATCATGTCCCTACAGGCTGGAAAGACCCAGGGGTATGAAAATGAGAGGGTGCAGAGACTGGCATAGGCAGCTGGCTAGACAGGAGACCAACTTGTGCCAGTACCAGTGCATATTGTGCACCTAATCTGGGGCAAACACAACACTCCTCTGTTATCTGAGCCTGTCTTGGTCCTGTGTATTTGCTTTATTTTCTTCTTTGTCCTTGTGTGCCAGATAATACAAATTGTACGTTGTCCAATCCTGTTGAATTTTTCGCGTGCCTTTACAGTGTTACCAGGACAGGGTGCATGGCTCCTTCAGCAGGCAAATATTTTTCCAAATTGCTTGAACTTTCATCTGCTGGTTCTGTGATGATAGTGATAATGAATTAAAAAGAGAGTAGCACCCCCTGTGTAAATAAGGACAGTCATCTTCAAGTCATTATATATGTCCAAAATTATGACATTTTTATGTTTTGCAACATGAAAACAAAAGAGCATCTAACTTACCTTAATGCTGCTAATGGAAGACAAATGAGCTCTTTGCAGTTAACTACCAGGTTCTCGACATTTCTGACCAAATACACTACAGGATTTCATTTCCACTGTGGTACTGCAGCTGCGAGCATTTGCCTGTGTCTAATCAAGCAAGAAGTTAACCTTGAATACCAAACACAAAATCTATAAACTAAGAGCTAGAACTAACTTGATTCCCTGAAGGTCACGGAACTTAAATAGAATGGAGCAAACCCATCTGAAAATAAAACATTCTGCATTATTCCAGGCATATAGGATTTTTAAATTGCTGATTAACCCTTTCCAGAAAATTATTTTAAGTAGCAAAAGCTTTGAGTCAAATCTGGCTGTGCTTATTCTGGGTTTAATCAAGCCAGGCCAGCACCCCGGGGCGAGGATGTCATTGGACCTGAGCAGCAGGGAAGAAGAGAGATGAGAGTCTTTCCTCCTCCCTTGCATGAGCACAGAGGTTAACGTAATCCAATTCCTTGTGCTCCAATAAATGGTGAAGAGGAGGCAGAAAAGAGCCGGCTCTGCAGCGTGGGGGAGGTGAGAGTAGATTCCCCTTGATGAAAGGGAGCGCGGAGGCCCAGCTTATTGGGTAGATGAAGTGTCATGATCGCTGGGTTTGCTCCATGCCTATGGGAAGAACTCACCTCTCCTCCTTCCCACTCTGCCCACAACGGTACTTACAGCCACAGTCCATCATCCCATGTACAGCAGTGGGAACTGTGACAGAGGAAAGACTGCCGACTCAGGTCTTCTGAGATTCACAGGATAAGATTCAAAGGATATATTTAGCCGCACTCTCATTTCTTTTTCCAGAATCTCATTTGCAGGCCAAATATTTACTGTTCCTCTTCATAAAAATTTGAGGGCCTTTGAGATCCTGCACTCTGGTTTGCAACAACTTATTCTGCTAGCAGCATATATCCTTTAATTAGAAAGCAGTTAACACTCAGCCACTGATAACACATTACAGGGCCCAGGTTCAGCTCCAGACAGTGACATCTGTGTCTAAATTTAGGTGTCTCAGCTCCCATTTTGGTCAATGGAGCTCTGGGTCTCAGCCTGGGTCCCTGAACATCAGGGTCTAGGGGCATTTGATGGACCATCTGAGACATCTGGATGGGGCTGGTGGATGTGACCCAAACCCTGCATGCTCTGAAGAGGCAGACGGGTTTTCTCTGGGCTTCTAAAATGGCACTGGACACCACAGCGAGCCTCCCCCTGCCTTTCTCACAGTCAGTGCTGGAGGCTTCACAGAAAAGCGCAGTCTTTGTTAGGCAGCTGCTTCAATCTTCCACCTCTGCCGTGCTGAATGGGAGAGGGGAATTTCTCTCTTAACCCACTTAGCGATCAATTTAACACCCTCAAATATAATGTTTTGTGGCCCATTGAATTTTCTCCTTGGAGCTGTAACTGCTGGCCTTGCTTTTATTCTCAGGTGGAGTGTCTCATCTTTCACTGAAGCTTCCTGCGCTGCTTGTTGCAATTTCATCTCCTAGGCAGCTCCACAGTGAGCCTGGTGCTAAAAACGTAATTCCTGGGATTTATTATAATGCTGTTATCATAGGGGGAATATGAAACCGGAGTCCAAGTTAATTAGAAGCGCAACTGTTAGGATCCTGGGCATTGGCGAGGAGTTGTATCCATGTGTGAAGTCAATGGATCACCAGTTACAAATCAGACCAGGTCTCACAGACTGACTCATTGCCTCCCATTCAGCGTATTCTTCTGTTTCCAATCTTCATTACTGACCTCTCTACCCAGGACCAAAACTGTACATAGAGCTAATGGAAATATTTCTGTGGAATTTTCCATTTTAAATTTGGGTTCTTTTTTTATGCCTGATGATACTATGTTTTGGCTTTTGTTTGTTGGTTTGTTTTTTTTTTTAGAAGAAGCTGCTTTCAACAAAAACATGATTTTATTTATTTAAACTGTTTTCTTCTCCTCCCCATGCCACTCTTTGTTGGAGTCCACCTCTGCAGAGCTCTTTCTGTATGTAAAATTCCTCAGATAATTGCTTTATTTTTTTGTTAAGTTTAATTAAAAAAATCTTATTTTATGACAATCTGGAGCCAAACACCGTCTTTTCTGATGACCTCGAATTTCTTTCGGGCAACAGTGGAAGAAGCTAAAGAACAATTTGGCTCTCCATGTGGGTCAATTAACAGTTCAGAGACCTGAACACTCTGTCTCTCTATCTGTGCCAGCCCCTGCAAAATCCCCCCCACTGTTTGTCCCATCCCCTACCAGCAGTTACCCACCTAGTTTGGCCCTTTTCAGAGTAAAATGGCAATCTTTCAGACAAAATGGGATACAAGACAAAATGGGTACAAGAATGGGATGTAATTTCCCAGTCATGCTTGAGGCAGTCTTTTTCACTTAAAGTCACCAGTAATTTTGATGGGCATTTCTTTGGGTGATATCCTTTCAAGAAGTGTGCTGGGAACCGGGAGCATGCTGGTGGATTGTGGGTTCATTGTCTTGGGATGTTTGTTCCTGGCAGAGGGAGGGAGCATCAGGAAACCCGGTGGTGAACACTTACAGCATAACATGTCAAGGGGAAAATTTGTCTTATTATTAATTAGGAATTGTCTATGCCTGCAGCAGGGAGGTTGTGTATTACCTGCAATTTTTTTCCACCCCATTTGATTTATTATTATCCTTATAATATGTAATCTTTCTTTTAATGCCACTAAACTATTGACCTCAATATTTTGTAAAAATGAGTTTCATAACTTAATTATACATTGTGAAAGACAAGATATTAATTTTTATGCTTTTTCTTTTGGTTAAGACTGTTCCTTGCTGGCTTGAGTGTGCATGAACATTAGAAAATAATCTCTTGAGCAACTGTTTCTCAAAATTTATGCCATCAGTTGTTACTTGCTATCCTCCAGATTTCACCTCTACATTCATTAGAAAGTGTTCAGACACTGTAGTATTGTGCAGAGGCAACGTTCCACCTCCCCATGTAGTGTTGCTTTGCATCTGTTAAGATTTTTGAAATTATATCTTCAGCCATCATTGACTGAAGTGTTAATTGCTCAGATCCTGACTTCCTCAAATCTAGTTAAAATTATTATTCCTCTAAACTTTCCACAACTATTGTAACATTTATTCAGATTTTTGAAAAGACATTAGAGCAAAGATAGGATGTTAAACCAAAACCGAAGAAGAAAATTGACAAATTGGGTTGTCGGTGGCACTTTCCATCCTTTACCATCTGAGTTCCGTGTGGTTTGTGGCATAAACAAATTTTAATTGAGTGACAGATTGTTATTTCAGTACTGAAAAATCCTCTCCCATTTTGGGAGAGAAAATGCTCTGGTAATTCTTATTAAAATCAGTCTACAAACTATCAAGGCCAGAGGCCTTTTTTGATTGCATTTTTAGAATAGCCATCTGGACTTCCTCTGGAGATTTGAGCTTGAGCATGGTCTCTATTTTTTATAGTCACTTTGCAGAAGCACACCCTGTCCAGAAAATCCAAGACCTCAGGTGCAGCTGAGCTAATGAATTATATGGAGTGATGTGCTTTGAGGGGTCTCTTAGGAAACCCTTGTTAAAATTCTACCACCAGCCCGGAGACAGGAAGGATAACATTCCTCCTGTACTGAGGTTCACCAGATTCCTGCTAAATGAGTTGACTTATCCCTCATAGTCCTAAAAAACATCTGAAGGAGAAATTGTTTTCCTTTGGAATTACTTGTTCTACTTAGACTGGACCTGGAGCTTGCCATGTGCAAATACCATGTATTTATTTTGTGATAGTCTGTTATTGACCAGTATCGGCAGCACACTGCTTGCAGAGCAGAAGCCTGCAGAAGTCATTTAGTGATATTAATCATGTTAGCATCTGAAGCAGTCTCCCATCCCAGTGATTTCATATTTGGAATAGGAAGATAATAAGTATTTTGGCAAGGGGATAATTAGCCAGAAGGTGGCCTCTTCTGTCATTACGAGACTGATCCCAAGGACCATTCCCATCAAGGAAAAAATTCCCATTGGTTCTAGAAAGCCTGGATCAGGTGCCTGTAGACCCTCAGAAAGACAGCAAGTGCACCCATGCAAATGGCATGCCATGGGTAGTGCACTCTCTGTCATCTTCATCACAGCAGCTGCGCGTGCATTTTAACCCATCACAGATGCTAAGCAGTTGGAATTAGGTTAGCCTCAATGCAGAGGGTTAAGCTAGCTTAATTTTTTACACATTTGCTGCAGGCTGAAAGTCCATGTGCTGACAGTAGCTGTGGGTATGAGATACTGTTTTGGCAACTGTGACTTTGTCTGAGCCCAGAAACATCTTCAGAAACCTCCAATGTCTTCCTAAACTGGGGAGTTTCAAGCTAATTAAAGAGGTATATACGCAAAAGACAAAGTGTCGCAAGAGTAAGAAATGTCTCACCATTTTGATCCTCTGCATCAGGGAAACTGGAAGGGTAAGCCTGTATTATTTCTTTATTTTAGATCTTCATGCCATGGTATCAAAGTCAGTTTGAAACCATTGATTCTCTCGCTCTTGTTTTTCCATTTTTTTCTCTCCTCTATGGTCAAGAGGTGTTTTAGATCTCCAGTCTTCCCCTTTCTGCTGTTGTCAGCTCTCTCCTCAAGAGTCTTCTGTCCTTTAAGTTCTGACAGGCTGAATCCCAGCTTCGGTTACCCAGGGATTAGTATCGCTGGCTAGACTGCCTCCGTTGCGTACAGATGACCTGGAAGAAGGCACGCACATACAGGGGATAAAGCTTTTCAATGGCACAGAGCTGGCTGCAGGACTGTCAGTACAAATGAGGAAATAACTATGCTCAGAAGGCGGCAAATAAAGTACCAGCCAAGGGAAGCAAGGCTGAGAGATCTGGGACTCTTTAACCTGGAGAAGAGAAGGCTGAGGGGAGACCTTATTACTGCTTACAAATATCTAAAGGGTGGGTTGAAGGAGGATGGAGCCAGACTCTTCTCGGTGGTTCCCAGTGACAGGACGAGGGGCAATGGGCACAAGTTGGAACATAGGAAATTCCGTTCCAACACACGGAAAAACTTCTTTACAGTTAGGGTGACAGAGCACTGGAACAGGCTGCTCAGGGGGGTTGTGGAGTCCCCTTCTCTGGAGATTTTCAAGACCCGCCTCGATGCAGTCCTGAGTAATGTGCTCTAGGCAATCCTGCTTTAGCAGGGGAGTTGGACTAGATGATCTCTAGAGGTCCCTTCCAACTCCGAAAATTCTGTGATTCTGTGTGATTCTGTGATTCTGTGAAGAGCAGAAGTACAAGCAGGAAATTGAGCAAGAGCAGAAATGATAGGTTAAAACTTAGAGTAAGCAAACAGGGTGGAAAGATTGGGAGATTTGGATGCAGATTGGAAAACCCCATTTGTGAGGCAGGAATTCAGAAACCCAAGGGAGTTGCTTGGGCACTGGACACTTGGGCTGGGAAGAGCCCAAGAGCCCAGAATAGGATTGACAGCACTGGACACAGGAGGAAGGAGATGGAGAGACCACAAGCTAGCTGACAGGAACAACAGCGAGAACACCATGTCCGACACTGTGCTTCCTCTCTGGAATTAAACACCTCCCTTCTGCCCTGGGACAGAGGGCTGGCATCTGCGGCCAGAACTGCTGCCTGCACGTCGGCAGCTGTGGGTCCTGGGCATGGATGCTGGAACACTCTGTTGGTTAACAAAACAATTTTGTCCAAGCCAACCTGAAACCCAATATTTCATTTTCATTTTTGCTCAGGAGAAAAACAATTCTATTTTTTAAGGAAGTTGTTATTTTCACCATAAAAGGCTTCTATTTTGCCAAGAAAATATTTGTTACGAGATCATTCCGAGTGGAAGTTCCCACCCTGCTAGGGACCAAGTTGTTATAACAAACTAACTTCTGTCTGCCAAGTTATAGATCTGTTAGGTCACAGCTACAAATAAATACAGATTTCAACTCAGTATTTTTCTTGAGAATCAAATCCTCTGACACAGTCCTTTCCTACAGTGCTTGACAATTTGCAGGTGGAAGATAGGAGTGAGTCATAACTCAGCTCTTGCTTGTATGACAGATACCTAGTTTTGAATATCTAGGTTAACCTAGATTAGGATGGACAACAAAATACAACATACATTACTATAACCTGGCTGGCTTTACATTCCTTCAGTGTCCAGGTGTGTTATCTGTTGAGACACATGAGGGTTTTCACAGTGAGCTGAGAAGGTCTATATTACTATATTACCAGATTATTCATTGTGGTAAATCCATCTTGAATTAAAGCATATCCAAACTGGGGTCAGCAGGTTTTGTATGCTTCACTGGAGAAAATTAATGGCTGAGGCCGACACAGGTGAGAGCCCGGGTTCAATGAGCAGTGAAGGGTGTGCGTGAGGAGCAGACTCACAGACGTGAGGCATATTTCAAGACATCTAAATCCCAGTTTTCATAACACTAAAGGAACATTTGATCTAGTTGCATGAGTCTTTAGAGTAAAATATTGCAAATAATTCGCAGGTGACAGTTATTTTTCAGGTCTGTAGGTGAATATAGGGCTGCACAGCTTTGGAGGGCTCCGTGCACATCGTAGTTCACCGTGTTTCCTGCTGCTGGGTTTAATCAGAGCCCCCCCCATGCTTGGCTGATGTGTCACACTCTATACATACTGATTTAAAGCTATGTCATATCAAATAAAGGACAAATAACTTGTTCAAGATCATATTTAATCAAAGAAAAGAAATTAGCTATAACTTGACTATTTTGGATGGTAATAATATCACAAATTTTTCTCCTTCACTATGGACATTAAAAGGAATTCTATTTTTAAAGAATTTCCTCCAAACTCCTGCATTCATTATTGATTTTCTTTCTACAGTTGTTTAAACATCAATATTTTTCTAACCAACCACTTCATGAAAATGCAGTTTACCAGAAGTTATTTTTATCTTACTATTCTTAAGTAATTTATTTTATATCTCAATTGCATGGAAAGGTAAAGAGTTCAGGGAGAAAAAAAGGCAAATATCTGTGTTCTTGAATGTCTAACCTTTAAGATTTGAATTAGTTAAGATGTCTTTTACTTCTCTTTGTCATTTTCTCTATTGATATGAACAACACAGACTCAGATTTACTGCAGGTTATTTTGAAATGAAGAATAATGAGTATTTGTTCAAGAGAAGACAATGTCCAAAATTCATTCTACAACAGCCAGTTAACAAAGGTATTTCTAAAACGGTTGGTTCCTGCCCTTCCACCGGCTTCAGACTAACCTTTTGCATAAATGTTTTGCTGAGTGTTCTTCTGTACAGCGAAGACATTATTCCTGAAGAACTTTTTCCTCCGTGCTCTGCAGTTACATATTGACATTTAGACTCACAAGTCCTAATTAGCACCACTGATTTTTCCTCTGGGAGTTAATATAAATGATAGCAGCAAAAAAAAGTGCTGCTGCGTCTCAGTGTTGCAGTCACTCTATCACAGAGCTATCTTAGTAAACCTTTTAATTATGGACAAGCTGTCAGGTTGCTTAATGCTTCTAAGTAGTCAAAAATGCAGTGTTCAGCATCAGGATGGCTCCTTCCTCCTGGATCACTCCCTCACCCCAGTAGGAGTTACCACCCAAAGCTGCCCCACCTCTGGCAGATCCAGGCATGGTCCACAACAGTTTATGGTCAGCTTTATCAAAAGGTATTGAAAGATGCAATGCATCCAATTTAGATTAAACTCTTTGGGTCAACGTATGTGCTATGTGCATGCAGGGACTCCTGGGAATCAGGATTAAGACAATTAGAAATGTTCAAACACTGTTATTTATAGCCATTCACGATAAACTTGGTAGACCACCCCAACACACACACAAAAGGGAAGAAAGGGAAGAGACAGAGAAATGTTTTCTTGAGGAAAAGTGCAACCAGGATGCAAAACAGAAATATCCTTGTCCCCACAGGACAATATTAAAAGGTCCTCAGTAATGAAGAAATTGGAATTAGTTGATGGCACCGATGCTGAGAGACAAGAAGACTCAGTTTTCCAGTGGTCAGTGGCAGTTTTGTTATTTTCCTCACTAGAGTGGCGTTTTCTCCTCAAAATTGGTTGGACGGGTGGCTGTAGAGAGTCTTCTTGTACCTAGCAATGAAGTCAGGGCGCACCTAACAGAAGCAAGCAACGTATTGCTGCCCCGAACCTCACCTATGCCCATAGCCTTGGGCTGACTGTAGCAAAGTTGACAAAACTGCCAAGCAGCTGGACTGATGTAAAAGAAATTCTATTCATAACAAGAAATAATTGATCTAGTTCTCTCCAAGGAGAAAGTCTAGGTTAATTCACCCTGCTTATCACTTGGATAATGCCTTCTTATATAAGATTTCAGAATGACACATTTTGAAAGAGAAGAATAACCTTTTGGCTTCAATCTTTTTACATCTATTTGGAAAGTTTCCCACTTTCATATTCCTAGGGGTGCAGATCCACTGAAGGCAGGGATGTGACTGATAGGACTCAGAGTGTAGGCAAGAAACAGTCATTTTAACCACATTACTGAAGTTGGAAAGGAGCAAACTGGGAACAAGCAGATAGTTGGTAACACTGTTCATACTCTGCCAACCCTAGACCATAATTGTGTTACCTGTACCAATAATGGCNAAAAAAAAAAAAAAAAAAAAAAGAAAAAGAAAAGAAAAGGAAAAAAAGGCAAGTTTTTACATGCCAGCTGTAATTTATATTACTGGGAAGGAATGTCCTACCAAGGTGAGCACCAGAATTTATCCTTTGTCCCAAGCTCTCAGTTTCACCTCTGCTGCCTTATTTTATTTACAAGTGGTTTGCATCACACTTTTATCTCAAAGTATGGTGGAAGGATTACAGAGAGACTGATGAAGAGCAAGATCATTACAGATGGTCTGAAACCACCATTCATATATTTTCCAAAAGGTGCTTGGAGGGAACATTAATAAAAAGAGGGGATTGAAAGTGGAGGTTTGGGTACTTGTCTTCTGTATGCAGAAGGATCTGTAGGGTAAGGTATCAGAAGTGAGTAGTTAAGTGGTTTTAAGATAGCAGTTAATCATTGTTAAGAGTCTTTAAAATCTCAGTGGGATATTTTAGCACTCATCTTTTTTTTTTTTTTTTGGTGCAGCTTTAATTAATGTAATCTGAAATCAACCTAGTTAAAGGAGTGCAATTCCCAGGAGTGGGCACCATTATTCCAATAAAGTGAATCACTTCTGCTGGCATAAGGCAGTTTTATATACCTTGGAAATAGTTAAACTTTGTCACAAATACTCAGTGTGTAAATAGCTGGAGAAAACTGGCTTGAAAAGCAGAAGCAGCCTCTGTGCACGGTATAGGTTTGAAAAGGAAGATCTCTGGCCACAACACAGAGATTGCCTCTGCCTAGATAACAGGAGTTATTGGCAGACCTGACCAAAAAATGGCCAAAGACAGATGTAAGCAATTAACTTTTCTTGAAATGTGGGTGTGGATGTTATTCAAATCGTCTTTATTACCTCTTTTCAAATACATTCTCTCTCTATTTTTAACAACTCTTGTGATATTTGGTTACTTCACATTGGTGGTTCCAGAGAAAACAGAGTCCTGGAGAAGTGCTAAGGGAAAATCTTCTGAGACCACATCCCTAACTCAGGACTCAGACAAATAACTGACCTCTCACGGGTTAAAGAATTATTGAATGAATTCCCAGTGGTTTAAAAATACACATGCAAAGTGATGTGCACATCTTCTACTGAGGCTTAAGCTGAAATGCTTTATCTCATGTTTGCTATGGGCTAAGGACATGCATGCAGCTAGTCATCAAAACTCATCATACCGCAAATTGTTAGACCGCTGTGGTGCCTCAGCCCTCAGCCTCTGACAATAAGGATAGAAAATATGCTCACGTCTACCTGAAATGTACACATATTGACTTCACATATTACCACCGCAAATCTCATAAAGTAGCTGTCATTGGGAATTACCATCAAACGGGGTCTTTCTTGTGGTAAAAAGTAATGTTTATAGGGCAAAAAAGGATAATTTCTTAAACCACGCCTTTTCAAATCAATTGACTTCTATTAAAATGAAGTGAAAGTAGTATGTCAAGAAGAAGAAATGTAGGCAATGTTTGCAAGCGTGCTGGGAAGCAGGAAAAGAGAGAAGTGTAAGCTTTCAGCGCAAATCCTCAAGAAAATGGACAATATGGTCGTAGGTATGTCTAGATATGTCAGGATGGTAGTCATGGGTCTTGGGATTGTCCTCTGTTCATAGTCTTCCTGATCAGACTGAAACTGGAATACACTTGTAGAGATCAAGTCTTCACATTTCAGAGTGGATGTTGAAAAATTTGAGAAGATATTGGAAAGAATAAAAATTGCCAAATCCCTATGGATATTCCTCACAGCGACAATTGTAATAGGCTCAGCCAGTTTAGCTAATAAAAAAAAAGACTGAGGAAATATGTGATTGAGTTTCTACCAACTAGTAAAAAAGAAAAAAAAAAGACAGAACTGCAGATAAAGCCAGACAGATGCAAATTAGAAATCGGTAATAAAAATTTAACTGAGAGGGTAATTAGTCCTTGGAACAAATTGCCAAAGGAAGTTATGGATTCTTCACCTCTTGATACTTCTTGAAGGGCTTCCTTTTCTCAGTGAACTCAGTATGAAGATAATGGTGAAATCCATCAGAAAATAATCTTTTTCCCCTGAAACTTTATGAATGTGTGGTGGAGAGAAGCTGTGAAAGTAAGAGCCAAAGACAAGCATTTGCAACAAATCAGGTCACACCAGGCCACTGGCACTGGAATGGTGGTATTATTTCTCCAGCAGTTTTCCAGCGTGAACAAACAGCTGAGATTATCTCATGCTGCTCCATCCCCTCCAATGACCCACTCTCACCTTGGCCAGCCACTCAGATCCCAGATGCTGATTGCTGTAGGTGGGAATATTTATGGCCCACAGAGACAGCTTTGTGGGGCTAGCGGGAGACTGCATGCTCTCAGCCAAGGTCCAGGGACCAATGAATGACTGTTTTGGGAAGATGAGCCCCCCTGCTTCTTCTGGAGAGGAGGCTTAAGCTTTTGGAAGAACTCATCTTCCTGCCAAAGATGATAAACGCAACAGAGAGCAAGGGATGCTTTCTGCAGGGAGAGGTGAACTGCGGTGTCCACTATGGATGTCTCGCTCAAATCTAAATTACTGGCACTTAAGACGCTGCAGGTTTACAGGGAAAGCTCTGAAATCACCTTGAAGCCACCTGCAAGAGCTAACAAGTGCTAAGCAGCATAAACTGCAGGTGTGCCGGTGGGTGTGAAGACAGCACTGAGCTTGGCCTGAGGGCCCAGTGAGACCAGGGTGGCCCACACAGGAGAGGACTTGTGGCAAGGAAAGCTCTGCACCCCCTTGTCTCAGCAGGGGTTGAAGCTGGGATGCTGGAGGTGGCTGTGCCAGCATCATGCTCGGGGTGAGGTCTCCACTGCTGTTGCCCTCCGGATAACGTGCTGTTCCTGTGCTTTGTGCGCAGGGAGAGGCCTGTTCCAAAGCCCATGCCAGTTGTGGGCAGCCACCTTGCTGGCAGGTGGGGGAAGATCCCACCCACCCACACTGCAGGAGGCGAGGGGCGATGGCAGGCAATGGCGGGCGATAGTGGGTGCTTGCCACAGGGCAACGGTGGGCGATGGCGGGCAATGGTGGGTGCTTGTTGCAGGGTGATGGAGGGCGATGGTGGCGCTCATCACAGGGCGATGGAGGGTGATGGCAGGTGCATGTCATGGGGTGACGGTGGGCCATGCCAGCACTCGTCGTGGGGCGATGGTGGGTGATGTTGTGCAATGATGGGCACACATAATGGGGCCGTGGTGGGTGATGTCAGGCACACACCGCAGGGTGATGTCGGGCGATGTTGGGCACATGCTGCCGGGCAATGATGGACGATGTTGGGCACTCATCGCGGGGCAACAGTGGGTGATGTCGGGTGCTTGTCGCGGGGCGATGATGGATGATGTCAGGCAACGTTGGGTGCACGCCGCAGGCCGATGATGGATGATGTCAGGCGATGCCGGGTGCTCCTCGCGGGGCGGTGGCGGTGGCTGTGGCGGTGGCGGTGGCGGTGGCGGTGGCGGGCTCCTCGGCCCAGCAGATGGCACTCACATCGCACGCTGCCGCCGCGCACCGCCCCACGCCGCGGGACACGGTCCGCAGAACCCCCCCCCGGCCCCGCCCGGCCCCTGCCCACGAAGCATCCATCCCTGCCGCCGGCCGGACGGCGAGCAGGCCGGCTCCATTCCCAGAGTTGTTTTTCCCCGGCGCTGAAAGCCGCGGCTGTTCGCAGCTTCACCCAGATGATCGACTTTTCCTGCAGGACATACACATTCGGGGTCCCGGCTCTCGCACCAGCTGCCGAAACGCCGCTCTCTGCTCTCCGAGCCCCCCAGCTCTGCTACAGCTATGGTCCCAGATGAAACTCCTGGGGTGTAGGTATGGCCAACCTGGCTGGACAGGCTCGAGGTTGGTTGCCTCAAGGGAGCCACCCCCCCTAGCCATTCCCCCCCTCCTCCAGTCGGGGTGACATTTCTCCCTGCTGTTTTGCAATCCTCTTCCTGGGAAAGGGGAACAAACCTTCACAGCCTTGAACGCCCACCCGTCTGCACAACACAGCCCCGGGGCTGCAACCGTCTCCTGTGTTGCAGAGGAGGAGGCTGCAGAGCAGCACTAAGGATGGTGGAAAGTTTCAGGCTCTGAAATCAAGCTGATAAGGTCACTTCTATCCCACCACCCCCCCCAAAAAACACCCACTTAAATTAGAGCTGTCAGTGAGTTTTGTTTTACCTCCAACCAATCTATCTCTCTTGGGGCACAAAGAAATAGGGTCTTCAGAAAAAAATCACCCTTCACATGCACACAACAGCGAAGCAGGCAGTCTGTGTTTCCTCCTTTTTGTGTTGGCAAGAAGGTGAAAAGAAAAGGGAATAATAAGCCTTACGTCATACAGTCCCCTCTCTGCATAGAGATGGGCAGATGTGGCAACCCCAATAATTAGGATAACCTCTTGTGTGCCATCCTTGACTCTGGCTTGCTTTCCAGTCCACTCTCCCTCTACTTATTGGCCCTTTCTCACTGCTGGATGGCATCTGCCCAGAAGTCCACAGCATGGCTGATTAGTTTCACTTTAGTTTCTCCATGCTTTTTCCTACCCTGACCTCTGTAAGTATCTGCAAAACTGCCTCATTATCCTCTGATCATTTTCCTTAAAAGCTCTTACTTTTCCAAACACCTATGAAAAGCTTGACAACACATACACTGATGGTACCTTGAGATGTTTTGTCAGTCACACTGACTACTATTTTCTTATTGTTTCCTTGCACTTTCCATGTCTCTGGATCTATCTGTTTTCTGATGTCTAAAATTTGAGTTATAAGCTCTTTGGGACAATATTGTAGACATTTCCCCATTCTATGTTTGTAGACATTTAACACAGTGGAGTTGTGGTCCCTGAGCAGGATTTTTGGGGCTACAGTAATAAAAATGGTTGGTTTTGATACTATGCTACCCAATACTATAAATTTGCCTGATGCTTCTAATTATAAATCCCTATTCTAGTTATTTATATCTTTGTGAATTTTTATGCTGGGTGTCTGCCTCTGCTTAGATTTTTTTTGGAAAGTTTCAACAAAAATGGTTATGCTATTTCCCAGAAAAAAGATTAGGAAAAAAGACATTGTTTTGCCAATGTTAATGAATTGGTTGTAAGAATTCTTTTTTGGAAATGCTAGCTTCTCCATGCTTTGACTTGAAGGTTGGCAGACTGGAGGCATCCTGGTGCCAGACACATAAGCGTTTGCCCATATTTGGCTGGGTTTTAAACCCTATTCATTAGTAATATGGTAGAGTTTGGCAGATAAATTCCTCAAAATTCCTGTCTGTCCTGAGCATGTGCTACCTTTTGCATGCCAACTGCATTATCTCCACAGAGTGACTTGAGCCTTCTGCATCCTTACCAACCCAGGATTTCCTTGCAGATGCTTTTTAAAGTAGCAGCAACCTGGTGCATGACATGTGTCTCGTGCCAGATCAACTGAGAGCAAGAAACCATCTAACTTGTGTCCAGGCAAGAAAAGACCAAGATTTAGGATGTGTGGACAGAGAAGACCAAGACGCTCAGCTGGAAAAGCATGGGAGCTGGTAGGTTTTGTCAAAAAGAAAGTAAAAGAAGAAACTGGTTGGACAAGGAGACCATAATCTTAAATCAGTAAGGAAGAGCATGGGCAGTATGAGAAACAGTGAGACTAGTGTGGTCAGAGCAGAACAAAGGCAGGGATGAAGAAACTCATGCAGGCTAGATGAAAAACCACAAGGAAAGATGAGTGCAAGGACATAGGTCACCTTTAGACACTGTTGGGATGAGGAGATAGTTACAAAGGAGAGCAAACTGGATGAGAAGCCAGTCTGGATGGAGAGAGACTGAGGAGGGAGAGATGATTTAGCAGCCTAAGGAGAGAGTTAGCAATGGGAGTTAGTGAGAACTGAGTGGAAGACTGGAAAGATTGAAACGAAGACCCCCAGTGGGAAATATGATGAGAAGCAGTCTCACTAGATACAGAACTGTTTTGGAGAGGCTGGACATGAAGCCAGGATCATGTACATGGAAGAAAAGAAGAACAAGGAAATTGGGGACAAAAAGCAGAAACAGGGGACACTGTGGATAGGAATGGAAAGTGTAGTGTTATGTTGAATAACGTTTGAGTATGGGACTTCCTATGCAGACAGACAGGAAAGAGAAGCTTTGAGATAAGAAAGGACTAGAGGGAATAAAGCAAAAAGGTCATGAGCGTGTCAAGGGAGAAAAGAAAAATAAGAAGAGAAAGACTTGTGAATCGGCACACAGGATCTGTGATCATCAAGACTTGAAATTATACCCAGTTGCTGAGACTTGCCATTTGTCTGCATCTACAAAGTATCTGGGAAGTTTACTTTCAGACTGCATCTCATGTTCACTTAGAAAGCTGGTGCACCCAGAAGGTGACAGTCTGGTGTTACTTTCTCTGGGTAGAAATTCCAGCCCTGTCAGTGACCCCTGTCAGTACCGTTCCAAATGGAGGAATTGCTGAGAGGATTTTGTTGGCTTTTCAGAGATTCTTAAAAATTGCAAACAAACACTGCTCCATACAAAGAAAGCTAGCTGCAAGGCAGGCTCTTGGACGTGAAGAAGCATTAAAATTACAGATACCGACTGTAATCTTAATTTAATGTCCTCCATAGCTGCACGCAGAATGGCTCTATTTGGAATTTGCTTTCTTACTTTCATTTCCAACACTCAACCAGATACAGATGTATATATACAGATCATAAGGAACTTTGGACTATAGATAATTAAAAAGAGAATAAGCACAGAAGAATAATTTTACTGAGCATTAGTTTATACTGTCCATTATAGAACACAGTAGTGTGTGGCATTATACCTGTATTTAGAAGTTCACATAGAAGCACTGTGTCTATCTGTAAGAGTGAGGAAATCTTAGGAAAGTACCTGTGATAACAGCTTTCAGCTCCAGTGTTTCTTTTGGGAGAGGAGATTAACAGGGATCTATAGTTTAGAATCAATTTGTATTCCTCTGTTAATTTATATCCCCTTGATTCTGGCTTAGCTTTTGTATGAAGACACTGGAAAGATTAGAGAGGAACATTGACTTTGGTGCATCCAATTCACTGCTGACTTTCAGCTTCTACATCACTGTCATTTCTGATATGGATGATGAGTGATGGACCACTTTGATGAGCTTAAGCCCTGGCTGAGATCTCACCATTCATGCCAGACAGGATGAATTGGGTAGGGAAGGCAGCCAGAAGAGCTGGCAGAATTTATACCAGCACTCCTCCTTGAGAAAGCTTGACTGACACTTGTAGGATGGAGTAACACAGCATTCAGCACATTCCAGTTCTGTAGCTGGACTGTCCAGGAGCAGCTCTGGACAAGAGCAATTTTTATGCTCATGTCAAGGCAAATATGACCTTTTCTGCCAGATGTAAACCTGTCACAATCATCAACATTTTGGCCACCCAAAATAAGGTTGCTGTAACACTTCTTTGATGTGGAATCATAAATAAGCTGAAGGTTATGAAGAATGCTGAGGCCCGTTGAAAGGAGCTATGTACTAAAGGCTTATGAACTAAGTGCTGACCAGAGTGTAGGTCCACCCTTACATTCTGTTTCTCTGTACTCTGCAATTTTCTTGCTTTTTCTTTCTACATTTTCCATTTACAGACTTTTCCCATGACTCTTCCAGGCTGAGGGACTCTACAGACTCCTTAGTGAGGGACCAGGACATACATGTGGATCTACTTGCTTCTTAGACCCATGGGCATAGACTTTTTTTTGTATTCTGAGACATTTCTTTCATGCCTCATGGACACATTTATTCATCTGCTGTTTGTGGACTAGAGGCATTTCAGAATGGGAGAAAGGAAGATCTAGCCCAGGCCATGCTTCAAGCAATGATATCCCATTCTTCCTCACAGTTTAGGAAGAAACATTTCTGGTTTCTCATTGGATATGAAGGCAAAACACACAGCCTCCTCTTGCTCTGGTTGGCCTTCCTGAAAGCTCTGAGGATCCTTGTCCTAAAAGAATCAGGAATGATCTGTGTAATAAGAGATAAGATTTGTGAGCAACTGTGTGATAGAAGGGAAATTTAAAAAGCCTATAACCATGATGAGGAAAAGTGGTGGAGACATGGGCTAAGGGTTTCAAGTACTGTATGGAAGCATGAACTGAAAACTCGGCTCGCTAAGCAGAGACCGGGGCCTGCTTTTGCTTTGCCATATGGGGACCAGGTTAGACGGCTACTAGAGCCTCAAAAAACCTCCCCAGTTTCTCTTCTCCCAGTGTTCACAAGAGCTCTACAGCCTGGGTGCAGGAGATGCCTCCAATATATGGACTCCATGTCACGGGAGAGATGATAGCAGCAACCTGGAGCCAGAAATGTGCTGTTCAATAGGCACAAAGGCACTGGAGGTGGCAGAGCCAGTAGCTGCTGGGCAGCACTGCCACCACCTCACTGCTCCCTACATGCCCCTACATGCTTCTCGACAGCTTACGGGACCAGAGCCCAGCAGCAGTTGGTGACACCTGTAAGAAGCTGCAGCCCCTTATCTTGTGTCTCCAGCTGCTGCGTCTCCAGCAGCAAGTGAGACTGGCTGTGCATCTTACGTTAGAGTCTATTTTTGGATGTACCCCAGTAACAAACTCATTGCTGTGGTCCCAGAGCAAAAACCTTTCAAGAGAATTTAGGTAAAAGAAGTAATTCCACTCAAAGTCCTTTGCAACTTACCATACATGCAAAATTAAAATTTGATCATTTTGGTGGTGTAACAAGAAGTTACGACAAGAATGGTGACAGGAGATGTAGCTGAAGGTGCCTGTCATTTTTGACCTGCTTGAGATGTGATGATCGCTTGGATCCCAACCATCATTAATCGTATGGCAGCAACCCCAACCTCACCAGCAGTTTTTTGTCATTCCACCAGAAAATGGTGATTGATTGTTTTATTCACATATGGACTTCCTAATAATGACCTGGGATTTTCCTCAGAAAGCTGGATTACTGGCCTGAGATTTTTCTGTAAATTCATTAGGGTCACATTGAAAGACCCACGTACTTATCTGAGAGAGTGTGGGATGTCCTTGCAGTTACAACACAGGGCAGAGAAGGCTCCTTAAGGGGAAAAATGGGTATGGGACAACAAGCAACAGCAACATCTGGACACTTTTAGGCATTTGAAAAATAAAATAAAGATTTAAAAGATGGTTTAGCGGATGAAAACTAGCCTGTCAGTAATCACAAACTCTTTTTCTCTGTATTTGAATGACAAACAATATCATGAGACCACAGGAAATCAGATGATTTAAAATGCAAGAGTTAAAAGCATTTACAAATACAAGGCTTGTGTTTACATGGTGCAAGAGAATATTGATGCCTCATGGATATTGAGGTAACTCTCTGTCCATGAAAAATACAGCAGGCCAGGGGCCTTTGTTTTTTTATGGGAGGGTACAGACCTATTCGTTATGCAACTTAGACCTAGGAAGTGGTATGGGGTTGGTTTTGGCTTCTTTGACATGGTTTTGGATAAGATTTTGGTATGTGGGCTTAAACGGAGCTCAGATTGCAAACTTCAAGAATTCATCATTTTTAGTGGCTTGCAAAAGTGGTCCAAAAACGAAATCCTGTGGGACAAGTGATGTTTGAAGAAACGCCGCAATTAAAAATGAAATAGGGGACATGAAGTAGCTATTGGAAAATGTGGTTCATTTTATAATGTGATTGAATAATAGAACAAACACTTACGAAGCCGCAACTAAGCCTGAAAGTGTGGGACACGGTTTTAGATAGAAATAATATGCAGCCAACTGTTTCAGAAATAAGTGAAGTGCTGTAATTGGTGAGGTCCTGAAACGTGTGTGCTGCCAGTTTTTAAATGCACTAGGCAAACTTGAATTTGTATTTGTTTTGACTCAATCCCCTGAAATAAATTTGGATCAGATATTTAAAATCCAATTATGCTATCTGCCATATTTCGAATGCTAAAATAAACCCCCCAAAAGGAAATAAGGTCTCCTTACTGCTTTCAAGTGGGTATTAGTGCTGGGAACAACCGAAGAACACTATCATCTTG
The DNA here is from genome assembly GCA_008711295.1 of Anarhynchus alexandrinus. Classification (NCBI taxonomy): domain Eukaryota; kingdom Metazoa; phylum Chordata; class Aves; order Charadriiformes; family Charadriidae; genus Anarhynchus; species Anarhynchus alexandrinus. The sequence goes on along the minus strand of VUYV01000032.1, from coordinate 5,595,437 downwards.
GTATCCTCTCGGTTAACACGATGGTTTCACTTCACTTTCGACTCCCACTAAAGCAATGGTATATTGGAAAAAAAACACAGGAACTTCTTTCTCCCCAGTAAAAATATACATGATGCTCATTAAAACCCAAATAGGTTGCCAACGCACCCACATGCTTTATGGTTTGTGTTGTGTTTTCCGAGTGAGAACTTTTCAAGCATTTGAAACTGAAAAAACAAATACCAATTTTTATTTTTTCTTTTTTGGTAGTGGAACTCAAGAAAAAACAAAGGACCGGGGCAAATCTTCCACAGTAAGCCTATTGTCCCCTAGCTTGAAGTAGAAAAAAATTTATCACGTACATTTCTTCTTCTTCGGGACCACTGGTTCTTGTATACTTCGATAATACTGGAAATAGAAAAACATGGAAAACAAAAGGCAGGTGTTTCATTCCTTTCCTTTTTTTTTTTTTTTTACTTTTCAGCTTTGCCCTCAAGGGAATTCAGTGATGGTCCTCAGGAGCTTTTGAGCATGGGTGTGAAGAGGACAGGAGGGAATACACACTAAAACCAGCCAGATACACAACTGAAGTGCAAGTCCCAAAGGAGCATCACATCCATTGCACTCTGCCGGCTTGGCAGGGAGGCCTGGAAGAGCCCTGGGGTGGGAGGCTATTCTGTTTATCCTTCCTGGTGTACTTGGGAGTATTTTGCTGTTGTGTGAGCATTCAACTCATATGAAAATTTCATATGAAAATAATTTTCCATGTGATGAAAAAAACACTGATAGCTAATTCAGTATATGAATTGTAGAGGTTTCACTCAGACTAAGAGGAGCTCCTGATATTGTACTGCATTGGACTGATTGCTTCAGCTTTCCCCTCATTCTGTACTGTGAGTGGAACAAGGGATTTTCCAAAATTTTTAATTGCTATTTTCCTTTAACGTGGGCTCAGCAGGAGCATCATCTTGTAGCAGCAATTTGACAGTTTTCACAATCCTCTCTACAATAGCATTGATGGAAGTCTGGAAAAATGTGAGGTATCTCTGGGTTTAAGTACTTGTATCAGATGGACCTGTCTGGCCTCAGTTCTGCTGCTGTTGGCTTTCCCCGCTTGGCTTTGTGGTGGTCTTTCCGTGGACGGAGCCTCAGGCTGAGAGCACCCTGCTTGGTCGAGATCCTACCCCACCCTCTAGGTAAATAGTGATCTCACCCCAAGGTCTCCTATGATTTATTTGATGGGGGTGAAATTCTCCCAGCTCCTTTGGACTAACAGTCTGAAATGTTTTCTTTCATGTATCATGCATTGCTTGCACCAATGAATTCATCCCTAGTTCCTGCATCCTGCCTGCTCCAGCCTGGCCCGCATCCACAAACCATACTCTGCATCTAGGCTGTAGAATTTCCTTTGTTTCTTGGCATTTCTAGTTAGGCTTTTCCTCAGATCCAAGAAATCCACTTATTGTGTCCCTGGCTTGAAGAGACCAATGGAGTGCACTTCCCTTTGGCTGCCAGTCTCTCTGCTGGAGCTCTTCCTGCTCTCCTCTTTCTTTTTTGCCCCTGTGACCTGTGGGGCTTTTACGTCTTGTACTATTCAGCTGGGGTCTTAGATGTCAAGCAAGAGGTCATCATTAGTATTGTGTTATATCTGTTATATCCACAGCCCAGAGAGGTTGTGGAGTCCCCCACACTGGAGATATTCAAAACCTGGCTGGATGCTGCCTTATGCAACCTTCTGTATGTGAACCTGCTCTGGCAGGGGGATTGGACTAGATGATCTCTAGAGGTCCCTTCCAACCCTGACCATTCTGTGATTCTGTGGTCTTAAACATCATCACACCTTTTATTCACCCTGTTCTGGGTACTGTGAGCTGCAGTGTGGAGAGCAAATACCTTTCCTAGTGTTTCTAAAGGTTGAAATACATAATGAAAACAAGGTTGGAAAGGTTGTTACCCTGTTCCAGAATTTCCACTCTGAAATGATGAATTGATTCTTGTGTTTATTCCATAAGAAATCTGGGCAGAGGTTTTCTGCAGCCTTCTCCCAACACCTCACAATCTTATGCCTGAGGCACGTCGCCTAAGATCTGGGCCACCCACACCACCGTCCCAGCTGCCCCAACACCTTTTTCATGCCATCTCCATTACTATACCAGCAGTCTTTCTCCTAAAGAAATTATTCTCCTGCAAACTCGGTGTTAGTCCCCCTGAAACCCAATGACTCCAGAACTACATTTATTTGAACCTTTTGTACATGCATAAGAATCAACCTCATGACATTTTTTTGCTATGTCTTTTAATTCTGAATGGACATGCGAGAAAAACACTGCACCAGTGCTGGCAGCCTGTAATCCCAGATAGCCCCCTTTATGTTACCACTTCCGTCCAGATTTTTGTCGTTGTTGGACACAAGCACAAGGAGAGGGTTGTCTCATCATTTGACCTTCCACATCTCCTGTGACAGTAATTTTCATCTGACCCACATCTAAACATGTGGGTTGGCATCCAGCTAATTTTATGCAAAAATTCAAAAATTCCTCAAAGTAATTTCATTTCCTTTGGAGCTGAGCCAATAAAGCCTCTCCCTCCGTTTGTCATGTTCATCTTGAGTGCTCAGATCATTTTCTTGCCATTTCCAGAATGGGCAGAGGAAGGAAGGAAGGAGGAATGGAAGGAAGTAGGAAGGAAGAGAGTTCGATCAAACTGTACAGTAGCATAATGCAAGCAATAATTCTTCAGGATATTGATCCACTTCTGGCAATTTTTACTGAGCAAGAGTCGGCCTGTGCTAGCTGGCTGCACTCAGATGTTTTGAGGTGATGTTTAACCTCTCAATAGCTTGAAACCTTTTATGAAGGGTGGAGGAGTTTTCTACAGTGACTTCACCAGGCTTATCAGCCCAGATGGTGTTCAGAGTGAACGTGCCTGATTTTAAGGTAGGGTTTAAGTGGGTGTGGATTTAAGAACCTCACAGCTTTGATGAAGCCTGCTGCATAGAAGTACCTTCATCATACACATGTATTTCATACCTTCTTATTTTTTAAACTTACTTTGCTTCAAATACCTAGAAGGAGAAATTCCCATGTTCCCAAACTTATTTGAATATTGATACTATTTTTTACCCAGATAAAAGTGAAGGCTCTTTCTGATCATTAAGAAGAGTAAAAAATATTGGCACAGATTTAAAACCCCAGGAGCTTTAAAGTAATTTTAAATCATACCTTTAATAAACTTGTGTTTTCTCTCAGCTGACTTCATTATCTGAGGGCTGCCTTACCCAAGCAACTAACCAGCAGCATTTTAAAAAAAAAAAAGGCAGAGTTTCTGTACCTCTGATTCTCCTTTTTTTGAAGTTCTTAGAACGTGCCACAAATGTGAACTTCCACAACGCCATCACGTCATCACCCGGGCCTTTTACTGCATCCATTTCACAAAAGGACACTGACGCAGAGAAAGTGTAAGTGATTTGCCTGGTAACAGCGAAATCTATTTTTTTTTTGCCAGGGGGGCTGGTGGTGGTGGTGGTGTAAAAGTACAATTAATTTATTTCACTGTTGGTAAAACATTTTACCGACAATGTTGGTCACGTATTTACCTTAAAGTCATTGCTGACTTTAAAGGGATTACTTTTATCTTTGCACTCAAGTAGCTGCCTGAATTGTTAGCAGGATCCGGCTTCCACAGTATAAATCCCTTAGGGGAGGCTCCTATGGTGTTCTGGACTTGCACTCGCTTGGCACGGCACAAACAATAGCTGGGCCCCGGGGAAAGTCTCCTGACTTCCCATTCTTGGCTGCGTGTGAGACCTCACTCTCTCCACAGAGACCGGGAATACTATGGAAGTGAGGAGCGAGGGATCTATCAGGAATGTTGCATGTCGTAAACACAACCAGTGCTCCCGGCACGGCTCACAGCCCTCATTCTAGGGATTGAAACAAAATATTTCTTCATCACTTCTGAATTCTAGAGCAAATACAGAACAAGCACATGGTCTCTCCAAACCTCAGACAATTTACTTTGGCTACCAATACACCCACAGAAAGAGTTTTGCGATTTATATATTTATCCTTTCCTTACTTAGTATTGATTCTAAATAAAGAAGAAACCATGCTTGACGGGAAACCTATGAGTAAGGACATATGAATGAAAGAGTTTGTTTTATCTACCCACTTTCCTTTTACTGCTGCCAAAGAAGTTTTCTTCTTTGTAGTAAAAGTAATGGTGCTCTGCATATAATCACTACGATATAGCTTAAGTAGAAGCTTCTTTTTCAGATATGGAGTACTGAAAAACTATTACATTATTATTCCTACTCTGTTATTCTTATTTCATTAGTATTATCAAATATTCCCAACAAGAAACATGTACTGCCAAGCATTCGTAAAATTCACCTTTCTTATTTGCTTATCACTACAATCTGTCATTTTACACATCTAATATATTTAGTTTAAATTTGTCAGATTTTATGTCTGCAGCAGAAACAAAAAGGAGATACTTCTGTGACAGCAAGTGTCATGGAAGAAATTCAGTCACCTGAACAGACAACGCTCTTATGTTTATAAAGTTCTAATAATTTTATTGTACATCCATATATTTCTATCAGTGGTAAAATGCAGCCATTTTTCCTCAATGGATAAGTTTAAAACAATATTTTTGTTATGTCTGTGGAGAACTATAATAACCTTGAACCAGCACTCCAGATGCAGGTTGCACTATATAATTAGGTACTCTAGATAAACATTACTGTAGAAGTTAGAACTGAATGAACTTTTAAGGAATGGAAAGAAAGGGAATTATGATCCGGTGGTAAGAATACACTTTGGGCGATGGTCATGTAACAATGTTTTCCTGATGATAGTTTTACCTATTTGTTTTAGTAAATAAGAAAATATGCTTGGAAAAAGAATTAGGACCTTTTTTTTACGCATGCTCACTCCTTGTTTTCAAATTTCAACACGATACATATTATTGCAAGATGGGAAGAAAAAGCAGTTCAGCCCCTAAGCACTTGTAGGCACACAGCTTTCAGCTTCCTTAGAAATCGTACAGTTTAGCTTCACTGATATAATGTCAATATTTGCCACTATTTTACTTTCTAGAAATGGCCATCAGGGATATGTGGAACCTGATGATATGGCTAATAGGAAGAAAAGTAAAAATATTCCACAGAGAAAACAAAACACCACAGGAAGATGCTATCTGGATGCAGAACCTGCAGTACTTTTTATACACACCAAGTTATCTGTTCTCCATCACGGGGTATGAAATATGGGTGGCTGCTTCTGTGCTGCTGTGGCTTTGGGGTCCAGGTGATAAACTTGCTCATATAGACAACAAAGATGAATATAATGTGAACTTGCTCCATGCAAGTAGAAAAGGCAAGAATTATTGCTGTGGCATTGCCAGTTGCATGGGCACACTTGCATTGAGGCCAAAAACCCTACTGAAGTCAATCCTGCTGGTTTGCAGAGATTTTGGAGGAGGTCTTGTGGCTAAACAGTGCTCTGTGAGAGTTCTGTGCTACAAAGATGAATGGTTCTTCCATGTGTATGGCCCAAATAAATAAAGAGGTAATTTTTTACTCCTTGGTGTGAGTCTATAAAGTTGAAACTCAATTTAAAAAATGATTGATTATTTCCTCCTATGCCAAAATAAAGCTGCCTTAATGGCAGCCCTGAACTGGTTCGTCATGTTGCTAATAAGGCTTCACTGGTACTAATGGAGGGCATCTACTCCTCACCAATGCTCATACTCTGCATACCATTTTCCTTACTCATGCCTTCATTTTAGTTCTGGGAAAGTGGCCCATACCTAAATTGGACATGAAGGAAATGGGTGCTTGCAACAAAAATAAGGCTGTAAAAGGAGAGCAGCTTGAAAGTTAAAAAAAAATGGAAAAAAAAAAAGGACAATGCCTGTGGACTAGACAGTACTTGTGATATTCTCACTAAACTTGAGCAGCTAATGTAAGAGGATTTCTTAAGTGGATATGAAACTTCCAGTTTAACTTCTGTGAACTGTCAAGGGAGAGCTGGTCCATGGCATAAATCTAGGAGTGACACATACTGAGTTCAGTTTTGGTGGATAAGGATGGATGTCTAAGTCAGCTGACTCCAGTGTGTTAACATGTACTGGTTCAAACAAGACATGGAAGGGCCTATAAACTACCTGAGGTCCCCAAATTAATGAAATCAAAAGGATACATTCATGGTTGAGTGTCATTTCAAGATCTTTCCAGGAGAAGAGCGGTGAAGCTAGGGGCACAGCACACAGCTGGAAGTGGCCACCTGCCTGTCACAAAAACTTGAATAACTTACCCAGCCAGCATCAGCTAGATACACACAAAAGCAGGTACTTTAGCTACAGGAATGACTATAGCAATCACCAATGCTGCATTGTTGCTTTCCCCTCCTTGTACAGTAAGTAGCCTGGATAATCTAACATCTCTCAGGTACCCCCCAGTGCTGGCTTGCTTTCTTCCTTTCTTTTTTCCCCCTTTTTCCTGTTTTTTCTAGTCAGATTACTTGGAAATGGATCCCTGAACCTTGATGTATATGGTCCTTGCTTGATGATATAGAAAGGCTTTCTGAAATCATTTCTTCTATTCTTTCCCTTGGAGCAGCAGTCATCATCCATCAGGGCCCAGATTTGCTTTAAATCCTATCATACCACTGCCAGGAGAAACAGCAAAAAAATATCGTAGGTTTGGAGTCTCTGAAAATCTTTTTCAGGGTCTCGCGGCAGTGACAGGAGCCTTTAATGTTCATTCCACCCTTAACCCTGTGCCTCTCTGCATCATGATTCCCTTCAAAGGAGGTGATAAAAAGAAAAGTATAGAAATTGCCTTTAGATCAAAAAGCAACTTGAGAATCTATTTCTCCTGTGGGAAATCCTTCATTTTCAAGACAGGCTCATCTGTCAAAATAAACTATGGTGGCATTTAAATACTCTTCCTTAGTAATTATGTTTCACTTGCTGCAGTTTTGTAATTAGTTGTTATTTCTAATATGCAGTGGCTGCAAAACTCTACAATGCTCATAACTCACGGTTGAGGTCTTGAGACAGGACGTTTCTTTGTGTGGAGAGGAATCACAAGTGCTTCTGTCTTTCTAAATCATAGGTTTGGTGAGTGGGGAACAGCAATTTGTCCGTGACTGGAATAGTACAACCTGAAGGTGAGTTGCAGAAAAGGTGATCTGGAAAACACAATTTACATTAGTGTTCAAAAAAGCCCTTCATAATGTTTTAATAGACAGTGCAAACGGTTGGAGTATAAGTAACCGTAGGGCAAGAAGCAAAGTCTTGGCAAAGACTTCGAAGTGGTTACACAGGAGGAAGTCTGTTCCTCTGTTCCTCCTGAAGAAATGAATCACAGTGTAAAGCCAGGGATCGTTTCGGGGACCAGGGGTATCTCAGGCACTGACGATCTGAGGGAGGAAGCAGGCAGGCAGCTAATTAAAGTCTGCTGATGACTAAGTTGTTTTCAGTAATAAAAACTATGGAGGCTTGTGAGATGCTAGATGTATTTGTACACATTGGATATTTCCCACATGATTAACTTGTGTAAATACATTGATGTCAATGTGCTTTAAACAGAAACATCTTCTCCAGTACGAATCAGACCAAGAAATTGCCAGAAATTTTTATGGAAAAGCTCGAGGACATTGTGACATCCTCCTTGATGATCTGAGGAGGAGACATGTGCCTTTACAGCTGCAGATCAAAACCTAAGACGATTGCCTGTGTGCCTGAAAGACCAGGAGCACACCTGGGTCTCTTGCACAAGAGTACATCCCCAGCCACAGAGCTGGAAGGAAATGGCTGGTGGGGCAGAGGGATACCCTGTGCCAGTGGCTGCCGGCATTCACCACACCACCTGGGCTTACCCATGGCATCCCTGCAATGGCACCAAAAGTGCAATCATTGTGGCAAACAGAGAAACCCAAAGAGCTGTAATGTTTGCTTTCAACTTCACTGTGCAAGTTGTGACGCCACAGTAAGGTCAAGCAAACTGGATGTCCGTTTGGCTGCCTGCCCGCTCACTCAGGTAGAGACCCATCACCTCAACCTCAAACTTCACTACCACATTTAGCTGGTGTCAACGGGAAACAGCCTCTGACAGTGAGGTGGCATTGCAGAAGGAGGCTATATATAGGTGTGTACTCAGAAATGGTGTGTACTTTTGGAGGGCAAGTTCAAGGAACTGGGATAAAAGTTTCCACCAAGCTAGGAGGAAATGGGGAAGCCTGCAAACCAGTCTGAGTCAGGCCTTCGGGGAAGCCTTGGGGATGCAGCCCGTCTGGACGCTCACCTCACTTTTCTCGTTCCTTTGTTGCTGTCGGAAGAAGATTTTTCTCCACAAGAGGTGGCCCTGGAGCAGATGGCTCTGCCTGAGCCCTGGCAGGCCTGTCCCTGCTGTTGGGGAGCCCAGGGCAGCTGCAGGGCTCTGCTGCCCATGGCATCCTCCAACGAGTTCTGATTCCAGCGTCTCTCCTTTCCCCGTAGCCCTTTGAGTACCAACACTTTTGGTGTGACCACCCATCTCCTTTCCACTGCTCGATGATCTATTTCTCAGGAGTTTCCAGTTTCACAGATTTCCAGTTTGCATTGTGTTGCTTGATCTGGAGTTTCACTCAACTGGCAATGCAGCCTGTGCAGGGCACTTATTAAAGAAACCTTTACTAACTCCTTCCCTGCTGTTCTCACGAAAAATAGCAGAACGTGAAATATAAACCCCTGTTTATGCTTCATAAGTATAATGCTTAAGCAGCGGTGAAGCATCGAGAACATCTGAAATCACTGAAGAAGCTAAAGAAAACAGCCAGGACTTGTTTTCCTTCATAGATACCAATACATTTTCATTTACTTCTTTCTATTAACTGGGTTTCCTTGACTGTGTCCACAGCCATCTCAATTGTAATTATGTAGCAGTTAACCTGTTCCCCATGCCTAACATAACCCATAATTAGTTGTCTCGCGTCCACAGTTTATGACTCAACTCTGTGTGGTTTTTCTATATCAAAGGCTTGGTTACCAGATTTTTTTTTCTTTACCACAGTACTTGTGCCTGCACTGGCAGAGGGCAGCAAAACCTGAGCACATCTGTTTTGTTTGAGGACAAAACCACCAGAAAACCAGACGGTTTTATGAAGATCTTACTTGGGTGCTTTCCAAATACTACACAATCTTGTAGGAGAAACTGTTTTCTTGAGGAACGACCTGTGTATTTATATATTCAAGTCGTCACTTGGACATAGAAGTAAAACTGTCTTCAACCAAATACTATCTTTGTGCCATATCTGGAGACAAGGGAGACAGAAATACACATCTTGGAATGGGGATGAGCTATTCTTCTCCATTGACAGGCAAGAATTTTATATAATGAATTCATAAACCTCTACATTAATTATGTTTCGCTATTCTTAGGGCTCCTCATGTGGACAGATAAGATCATTTCATATGAGAAAATAGATTACTTTGATAAATAGATAGCTTTGCTGAATAAGAATGAACGTTTTAATAAATGTTTAGGCAAGTTTTCCATTTGATTAATTTTGCAGTGACAAATGGGTAGAAAAGGTGTGCATAAAACAAACAGGCCGTTTAGAGTAATATAAGCGTACAGCCAACCACTATTCAGGAATGGTTAGATGAGAACAGTTAAAAGAAGTTCTCGAAATGTTAGCTACATGGGCTGTGTATGAAGGTAAGCTTCCTCACCACCCTGGACACTGCGTGCTCAGCTCAGCTGCTCCATCTGAGAGGTGCCTACAGCAGAAGAGCAGCAGCATCGGCACTGAACTATGTCCTCTCCACCAGACTGGAACAGATAACGCTGGGAAAGTTTCACATTGTTTATCTTTGCGGGAGGGATGTATTTTCCCTTGTTAAATCACAGCTGGGGACATTATCTCAAAGCTCTGATGTAGCCATTGCCGAGTAGTCCCATTAACGAGTCTTGTGGTTAAAGGAACAGAGCAGTTATAAAGCTCTGATATCAGATAAGAAAGAAAAGTGCCCTGGGAAGGACTTCTTTTTTTCCAAATGAGTTGGCAGTTTATATGAGATTTATTTGTTGAAGTCTCCCATTTGACCATCAAGGCTGTGTGTTTTTGTTCAAGGGGATGATAAGCAAAGTCTGATGTTTGCCTTCACTGCTTTTACAGAATGGGCAGTCTGTCTTTCCCTGTTTTTCCATTTCTTGAGTATAGTTCTTCTGGCAACAGAGCAATGAATACAAAGTCCCTTGTATAATTTTCCTGGCAGCAAGGAATAAATGATGTACTAATGCTTTGGCCCTTAAAGAATTATTAATTAACACACATGAATAACTCAATTGTACTTCAGTAGAGGGGGAAAATATCATGGCAGATGATTCAGTTAATGTGGCCGAAATTATCTTACCCCAAAATAATTATTAGAAGTCTAACCCTGATGGTGAGTTTAACTGGATCAGAGCCAGCACCGTAGTCCTCCAATTCTTCCAGCTTATAGCTACACTTCAGTAGGACCCACTCAGAAGCAGTGGTTCAGAGGGGAGGAGTTATTCAAGTGCAAAATCTACTGTGCACTCCAGATCCCTTTTCAATGAGGGAGGGAGGGAGATAGCAAGCTGAACATATGTGCATCAAAGTTAATAGTAACCATAAGGAGAGACCCTTTGGGTTTGAAATATGGCCAGGTTCTGACAGAAACCTACAGGCAAACTGCTGGGAGCTGCACCTAACAGGATGAGCAACAGTAAAATCAGCCGTGATTCTCATTTCTCTTAAAAAAGTTATTGTTATTTTTCAATCAGTTTTAATATCTGTTTTAATAATACCACACAGTTGCTTTTATATTTAAAATGTAAAGTGAGGTATTGCTGGTGCTCCAACTTTTCCCATCTCAGCAAAAAAGGATGTTTACTGTCAACCTCTCTCATAGTACAGCAATGCAAGACATTCCTGTGTGCGTAAAGGACAGCGTACCTTTTCAGAAATAAAAATAGAAAAAGGACTTCCTCATGTAGAAATTTTGCAACTGTGGCTTTTAAAGAAGTATCTAGTTCTGCCTGTCTCCTGGTTAGGAAAACTTAAAGTAGGACTTTCCATTAAAGTAATGACAGCAGGAGTTCAAATGTCATTATCATATAGTTTTAGATCACTCCTTTAATATCTGCTGTGTTGATTCCTACTGGCTAAAATAAATGTTGTTTATATCCAGGGGAAAACCTATGACAAAACAGACATGACTTTTAGAACTTCTTTCCAAGGGAAGATTTTTCTTGTAAGGTTTTCTGTTTGTTAGATCATCAGATATTTTACGAATAAACCAAAACCAAACAAAACCCACGACCCATAATTTTTCAATTGGAAAAGGCTAAGAAATCAAACCAGCCAAGAAATGGTAAGAAAATATTTCAGACATAAAGGCAACCAGAAGGGAGAAATTACTGGTAGTTCATGGGTTTTTACATAAAGTAGAGGAATATGAATACAACTGATAAACCATAAATTAAAAAGACACATTAACATGAGACATTGTGGGCAGCAGAACTTAGACTCTAGGAGGTATTTTTTTTTGCTAAAACAGAGTTTGATGTGAGCTTGGAGGATGTATTTTAGCAGGTGTGTTTTCAGCCTTTTGCAGATGGCATTTGACCACAGGTGTTGATTTTATTCATTTGCAGTCATGGAAATGAAGGACAAGGTACAACTTCAGTTCATAAGTACGCATTGCTTACTTAATTTGGTGATTTTGTCCCTTTTATGTGGGTCAGTTTTATTATGGGGAAATGGAAATAATGTTTGCTTACTTCACAGGAGTGTGGTGCATCTTCATATGTAAAAACACCTTTACAGTCTTCATATGGGGGACACCTGAGAGTAAAAGTGTAGATAGAAGAACAAACATTCATTAATTGGATCCAGCTCACCTAACTTAGGCAACTAACCTGTGGCTAAATTTTGGTATCTAATGCATTTTATGTGACAATATTTCCTGTACAGTAAATGGAGAGAAGCAGGTTTCTGAAGGCCCCTTGGATGGAGGTTTTCCTTGCTTAAAATTATGCATCTACATTAGGTGGAAGAATTTTCTTCTGCAAGCCTTCCAACGCATCACCTTTACTTCATGGACAACTTAGACACTTAAGGGATAGCTTTTTTAGGTGCTAAAATTGTAGCACAATTTCAAGGTTTCCTAGTTGGGCAGGATGGATTCTAGTTGGGCAGGATGGATCGTATGGCTCCATGTCCAAGTGGCGACCGGTGACAAGAGGCTTGCTTCAGGGGTCGGTACTGGGACCAGCGCTTTTTTGACATCTTTGTCGGTGACAGGGACAGTGGAATTGAGAGCAGCCTCTGCAAGTTTGCCGATGACACCAAGCTGTGTGGAGCGGTCGACACTCTGGAAGGAAGGGATTCCATCCAGAGGGACCTGGACAGGCTTGAGAGGTGGGCCTGTGCAAACCTCAAGAAGCTCAACAAAGCCAAGTGCAAGGTCCTGCACATGGGTCGGGGCAATCCCATGGATAAATACAGGCTGGGTGGAGAATGGATTGAGACCAGCCCTGAGGAGAAGGACCTGGGTGTGTTGGATGATGAGAAGCTCAACGTGAGCTGGCAATGTGCCCTTGCAGCCTGGAAAGCCAACCGCATCCTGGGCTGCATCAAAAGAAGCATGGCCAGCAGGTCGAGGGAGGTGATTCTTCCCCTCTACTCCGTTCTTGTGAGACCCCACTTTGGGTACTGCATCTAGCTCTGGGGCCCACAGCATAAGGAGGACTTAGCCCTGTTGGAGTAGGTCCAGAGGAGGGCCACAAAAGTGATCAAAAGGCTGGAACACCTCTCCTATGAGGACAGGCTGAGAGTTGGGGTTGTTCAGCCTGGAGAAGAGAAGACTCTGGGGAGACCTTTATAGCAGCCTTCCAGTACTTAAAGGAGGCCTACAGGAAAGATTGGGAGAGACTCTATCAGGGAGTGCAGTGATAGGATAAGGGGGAATGGCTTTAAACTGAAAGAGCGTAGATTTAGAATAGATATTGGGAAGAAATTCTTCACTGTGAGGGTGGTGAGGCATTGGGAACAAGGTGCCCAGAGAAGCTGTGGAGGCCCCATCCCTGGAAGTGTTCAAGGCCAGGCTGGACGGGGCTTTAAGCAACCTGGTCTAGTGGGAGGTGTCCTTGCCCATGTCAGAGGGGTTGGAACTAGATGATCTTTAAGGTCAAACTCAAACGATTGCATGATTCTATGGTTCTACCTAGTGTTTTCACACTTACAAAAAGAACTGCTGAGTTTTTGAATGTTTGTCTGTGAGTTGGGTTGATCACAGCGAAGAAATGACAAGCAATAACACCTGGAGTATTTTTTTCTGATTTCAAAGCCCTGAAGTGAAAACTTTTCATTTGAATATCCAAAGAAAAGCTTGAAAAAAGAGCAGTCTGTTTTATTTGATCATTGAACTCTTCATTTCATAGGTGGCTGCTGCAATAAGCGTACTCTCCCTGTAATTGTGGTAGTGCACAGTCACTGCTCTCTCAAGCTGGTTGGCTCATTTGAGATGGGAGTCAAAGCATGCTGCCTGTTTTAGCATTTAATCCCAATAGTTTAGAACCGCAGCCTTATAAGCATATAATTCATCTCACTTCCCTATGAAAGTTTTAAGGATTTTCATGGTCATCCCAGTTTTCAAGGATGAACTTCTCAGGCCACCAGAAGCTTATGTGAACACCCTTTTGTGCATGTCCTCTCCATATTTTCCACCTCCCAGTTTAGATACTTTCTGCTGTGTTCCTTGTTGTAGAGGTCAATACCATCCAACTTCTCACTTAGCCCTCTATTTAGAGGTCTATGTTGGCCAGTCTGGCTTTCAGCAGTGACGCAACTTTATTATAATAATGATGCATTTTAATTTATGGGCACCCACTCCTGAACGATACTGGGCGTTTTAACAAAAACAACTAAAAACTAAATGACAATAAACAAAGGAAAAAGGCCTATAAAAAGAGAGATTGGAAGCCAAGAGCTTAAAATCCCTGCAGAACAGAACAGGAAAGGAAATGAGAAGGTCAGAAGCCCTGCCTGCAAATGTGTTCTGGCATATGCAGGAGACAGTGCGTTCCCAAGGCAAGGGAGGAGACCATCTCTTTTGACCTTCCAAGTGGAACGGACAATGACCAACACCATCAGCCTGAATTGCTGAGAAAGGATGCAGAGCTGCTGGAAGTGGCTTCTCTTACCTCAGAACGAGGAAATTCATTGGAATAGCCACGTTATTCTTGAAGTTATGTTGTCTCTTTCCACTTCTCTGAAAAGGTTCACTGAAAAAGTCTCTTCCCCTCTGTGTTTCCATCCGTTTGAAGAAATTGCACCTGATCTCTCACATGGCTGCGATGGTCCTACAGCATTTGAGCTTAAATTGGCTAATTTCAGAGACTAACTAACTATACTATAGATGCATACACATAACTAACTACACTACACGTATATAACTAACTATACTGTATATACACTAACTACATCAGAACCCAAAGGATTAGTAGTTTTAAGAAAAATGCAGAAGGCATGTTAACTTAGCTTTATTTTTGTCTTTTCAGCAGCCTTTTTTATCAATCTTGTTATTTCCGTGCCTCAAGTGGCTGATCTGTGAAGTGAGGATACTGATCTGGCCTGATGGAAAAGACTATAGACATGCTAAATCTCCTCTTGTTCACTTACCTCTGCCTGCAGCAGATCCTGGTCTCAGCATGGATGTCTGCCTTGTGGCACACTAACCACTTCTGGTCTGCCAGAGTTCCTCCAGTGCCTTTTGGGGTAGATTGCTTTTCTTCGGTCTATTCACATTTGGACAAAGCCCTTGACTGGAGGTTTTGTCCCCTTTTGGAGGAGCTAATAGCAATTAAAAAAAAAAAAAAAGTCCACTGAAACAACTTTAAAAAATGGGGCTTTTGGTTTTCCAGTCTGTAATTACAGCATCAGTTCCCTTTTATGCTTCTAAATTACAGAGAAGCAAGCTGCCCTGTTTTCTGATGTTTTATTATTTTAAATTACCCAGTGGCTTTGTGGGGAAAGAGTAACTGAATATTTTTGGTGGTGTTACATAGGCGACGCCTTCCCCATTAGCTCTTGTGATTCTTCCTCACTCCCTAAGGTTCACTTCAGGGGGAATGGAAATTAATTTGCTTCAAGAAAAATGGTAATAAAGAATGTCCCCTTTTTGTGGTTTAGTCAGCTTGAAACAAACTCTTAAAAATGTGCACATCATTTTTAACAGAGGCTTTGCGTTAACCAGGATTAAGCAGGCTTTATTCTTGCTTCAAAACATAATTTTCTGGGTAGTCTTGCAGCATGATTGACGTGGACCTTGGCACAAGGAATGAAATGGGGGCCTCGGGGCAGCCAGCCACAAATGTCACCCCCACCTACCCCTACCGTCTCATCCCAGCTTGGCACCCACCCGCCCCTGCACACGGGCCTTGGTCCAGCTGCGTCACACAGGCAGGCGCTGCCGACGCTGCTGGATCCGGCCGTACCCTGAAGAAACACATTGGGATGTTTTTAGAAGTTATAGGAATCACTGATACATCTTTCAACAAAGGTCGGCTACGTTTCCACTTTCCCTGGAGCTGTTGCCTTCTGCTATTATTTTCCCTCCATCTCTTCAGTGCCTCTGAGAGTGTCTGTCTTTTAGGTTTTTCTCTTTACACGAAGAACGTGGATTTCAGCTGATTGCCCATGACAGACCATCTCACAGTTTGCACCAGCACTCGTCCCTCCAAGTCATTGCACCACCACAGAAAGGCTGGGTAGCAGAAGTTGGGTTGGCAATGAGACTGAAAAAAATTCGCAGTGCATTCCTGTTTACACACTAAATCACTGCATCCAGAACATGTCCCACCTGGGGATCTGCACGCTTCTGGTGGAGCACATGGCAGGTTCCCTGAGCATCCATCCCACCGGTTCACCAGACTGGGTAGAACCGGGCATGAAACACAAATCTGCTCAAACATGTGCTTGTGCTGTCTGCCCATCTTACTGAACCACTGTTCTCTGCCATGCATTTCCTAATTTTTAAAGCCAGTTCTCTACAGGCCTTCGTAACCAACAGGTCGTATATGATGTTGCTCAAATGCAATCAAAGGCCCGTAGCCATGAAATTGTGCCTATTCATGACTTTTTTGCCAGCACGGGAAATGAGCAGCATAGACTTGTCGAGTAAAGAGTTGTCTCAATTTACTGCTTGGTTCAAAGAAAACATGAAGTGTTTCAGAGATTCTAATTTCTAAAGAATTTCTACAGTAACTCATGGATTAATGGATCTGTAACTGTTTTGATCCATTTCTGCTGTTTTTTACCCAAGCTCTTCTGTTGTACCTGGAAGATGATCCAGCCAGACCACTGACTGTAATAAGGTCTAGGATTGTCTTTGGAGCCCAGATTTGCCAGATGGCAAACATGAGCACTTTCCACCACTTTGAGATTTTAATTTTGTTGGGCTATAACACAGATTTGAATTTACAAAAACTACTAACTCACTGATTTACCATCAGGCCTCCTTATTCTGCTAATTTTCTTTTGATTCTAAACTTACTCAGTTTACAATTACAAATTGTGCTTAGTTTACAACAATAAGTGTAGATATCGAGACACATACTCTAAGTCCTGCTTCCTCCCAGAACTAACTTAATATTGTTTTGTTTCAGCCTCATAGAAACAATGCTGGATGAAAACTAATCCAATCGTTGTTACACATAGGTCAGGAAAATCTCATAGGCTGTGGAATTCCATTTTTTCTGGGATTATTAGAATTGTATTATGAATGATATTGCACTGTGTTGAATCATATATTATTTGTAATGTGGTTTTGATTGCCTTTGTATGACTAGATATGTGGTTGGTCTAGTTTCATATATTTTGTTGTTGTGGAGTGGAACAATAAAATGTGAAAGAAGCAATCATTCTCTATGGTATCTTTAATAAAATTTGATTTTTCCTTTGAGATCCTCAAGGAAAAATCACTATTCTCTGTCCATCTGGCTTGCTACAGCAAAAAACAAATCCAAAACACCTTCAGGTCATTATGGTTTATTGTTGCAACACTGCGATTAAATTTTGGCCCAAATAGTAATTGTTCAGTCCTTTGCAGAAAACAAGAAACAAGAGAGAGGTTTCACAGTTGTAGCTAGGGAGAACATTTGAATTTTGGTCTACAGATTCTGTAGAGGTGAGCGTCCCCCCATGGTGACCACTGCCTCTATAACCAGCACTCTGCAGAAAGGGGTAATTTTGGCTGCCCAACCCAAATGTCCATTCATGGTGCGCCCGCATTCACCCTGATCACATGTTCACACACCCAGGCACATCCCTAAGATGGGCATGGTGGGATGCAGACCTGCTGCACCCTGGGGAGAGCAGACACAAGTTGGGCCAAAGAGCAGCCCCGTCCTGCAGCAGCTCCCCCAAGCACGGCGCTCACTGAGCGCCTGGGGACTATTTCAGCTGAATTGAGAAAGAAGCATTGAAAAGGCAATATGTTTGGACAGTGCTTGACTACCCAGGGAACGTTGCATGGGTGGGCAGGATGTCCAGTGGCGATGCAGAGTACAACCCTTTCTCTGGTGCAGGGTGAGGGCCAGTCGTAGAGAGGACGCAGCTAGGAAATAAGAAATGTTGTGGAAAGACAGATTTTGGGGGGAAATTTGCGTTCGTTTATCTGATTTACCACTTTTACCACAAATTCATATCAGTTTATTCAGTTTGTTGGGTCTGGGGATTTGGTTGACAGCTAGTGTGTTGGGAGGGAAAAATGAAAGGGGAGAGAGGGGTGAGGTGTGTGGAGTTCATTTGGGCTTGGGGGCTCACTCTGCACATCAATACCTGGGCTATAGCACAGGGAGGAAGAAACAGTGGTGTGCAGGTGGGACGGGGCAAGCCTTCCCTTGACTGGCCAAGGCACCCACAATGCAGAGCACCCTCAGGCTGCATAAGGAAATTCGTAGGGCTTGGACACCAGTATGTCATTGTTCCCGATGCTCATGGTGTCCCCATGGGGTTAGCCAGGGCCAGCTGGCACCAGCCCAGCTGAGGCCAGGGCACAGCTCAGAGGCCAGCACTGCCAGAAACCATGCCCGTACAGGGCCGGGACACACGTTGTCACTAGCCTGAGTTGAACCCGGGGTCTGTGGCTGGGCCACTGGCAGCGGCAACAACAGAAGGACTGAGCACGGCCCAGAAGGGCAGGGTATGGACTTTGATATCTGAGTGTGTGTTCTTCATTGTTCTGGATGTTTTCATTGCTTCTGCTTTTCCTCTGGGGTTTTGCTGATGAATTTGTGTCAAAGGGACACAGGAGTGAAGGGGAAATGGGGCAGGCACTGGCAGAGAAAAATGCCTCCAAAGAACTGCCAGCCTTCTTGGGTCTGATGTGGAGCCATGTCTGCTTCTACTGCCGCCTGGAAATGTACCTTATCAGGCAAAAAATAAGCACCTTTAGAGACCTTTTTTGAGCTCACAGAAAAGGAATTCTCTCATGGTGCTCTGGACAATGAAACATCCTCCATTTAGCAGCTGACCACCCCTTCTGTCCATGTAAATATTTTAAATGTTCAGTTTTGTTAGACATGAACAGTTGCAGTTTTGATGAAGGGACTCTATGTAACCGTTCTTCTTGCTTGTGCATGGTGTCTTTACAAGATGGTGACGCCTGCAAGGGTGCCAGTGGGGATGTGGGTTCTTGTCATTTTTCCCAGCTGAGTTAGGAAGCAGGTGGTTCAACTATGACATCATGGTGGGAAACATGGCAGAAATTATGAACTTCCTTTACTTCACATCTCTACAGCTTTAACCTTGCTAGGTTAGGTGCAGGCATTGCAGTTAGAGGTAGCAGCTGAAGTGTCACCTTTAATCTAGCTTCTTTGACTGAGTGACCACCTGTATTATGAAGTTCTTCAGGACCAACCCAGGTAGCCCCAGGCTCAATTGGGCAGTAATTGCTTGACAGGGGACAGTGTGAAGGACCAGTCATAGACTAGACACCATTTCCATAGAAGATAAAAACTTTTGGATCTGATGAGAAAGTGAATGGGGTGTGGAAAGGCAAGAAACAATATCTGTGAGAGGGCATTTGTCTAATGGGGATTCACACAATCTGGTGGGGGGAAAGAAAAAGCCAACTGCCAAAGATGCTGGAGGATGGGAATGTACAAAACATTGGTAGAAAATTTGTTTATCACCACTCTATTCTCCCAAATTAATTCTGGGTTCCTTTTTCTCCTCAACAGCATTCCTTTTGTTTATAGGCAGGCTTAGAGTTTGTGAGAGGGGAAGTACAGCCTGTTATGGTGTCTGGGGAAAACATCTAATTTTCCCAGGTGTCTGGGTGGAGTCTTAGGGTGTTTGTTAATTTTAACAGAAATTCCTTGGTATTTGCACCTGTCCATAGTTATTGCCAACGGACTGAACACATAAAGGTTGTGAGAAATATTCAGTCCCTTCAGCTTCTATGGTAGAGAGGCTGGGAGTGTGGAGCTGGGAGCCATGCTACGCTGCCACCTGCAACATGGAAAGCCATGAAAATGAGTTCCCTTTCTGGGGTATTTTCCTCCATCAGTTGCATTCAGAGTTACTGTACAGCACACACATATGTCTGCATATTCCTCAGTTAATGGGCAAGCCAAGTAACTCAGTGTTTCAATGTCAGTCTCACATAAGGTTCAGCAAGGTTAGAAGCTTCCCATATCCTCTTCCACCGTTGTTAAGTCCGGGCATACTGCAATGCAAGCAAAGGAAATGATATGAGTAGGAGATTATGCTATTACAGGGGTTTTCATTTAAAAAGGAGGGCTTTCTGAAAAAAGGCTAAGACAGGTCACATACGTTATTAACCCAGCACCTCCTCCTCCTTTAGGGTCTTATCCCAATGATTTCAGTAGCCCTATTGGTGACTTACAATGAAAACATAACTAAGCCCATTTGTATTTCAGGAAATACAGTGAAAGAGGGTATTTAGTCATGTTTTGGGGATGCTTCAAGGAATATCATTCAGTCTTCTTTCAATATGATGTTCAGTCATAGGTGAGTATGATGTGCCATTAAGAAAATCAGTGTTACTTTCCATTATAGTTCTTAAATATAGTTTAAATTGATGTTCAGACGAGTCTCTTATTGCTGATAGAAGCCACAGAGAGGGAGAAATTGTCATCTGGTGCCAGGAGCATATCTTGATTCCGGTGTGGTCCAAGTGTTCCCACAAATATGTACCTTCTGTATCTTTTCAAAGAGAGGTTTTCAGCATGATATGAGATCAATTTGTTTTGCAGGATGGCTCAAACCATGACTTTGTCATCAGATCTTCATGCAGTAGTAATTGGTGTAGTCTGTATAGACTGTGAACACCAGTTTTGACTATCAAGAGGACAAGGAAGGAGTATACGGATAGCTTGATTTTTCCAGGTCCGCAGAAGTAACAGAGCTGACAGCAGCTCAGAAAATGGTTTTATTGGTTTCCTTCCTGCTGTAGCAATTCTGTTCTTTCAAAGAATTGGACAAAGTGGATGAGATAAACAGAGGTGGGAAAGGGAGGATGAGAGAAATGAGTAAAAGCAGGAAATTGCAAAAGACTCCGAGTCATTATTTTGGATCTTCTCAGGAAACAAAGCTTTATGTTTACCTTCAGCTTAACAGTGGTTGCAAGACCCACTTGCTTCTCTGAGCATTTAGGTACGGATATTTTAAAGAGAGAATGCAGTGGACAATATGGTGGAATCAATAGATCGTGTAGCCCTTCATGTTAAAGGAAAATTTTGTGATGGTGAGTAGATGGATTATCATTTGCACGTGAAGAAAATTTAATAGACTTGTGTTCTGCTGTTGCAATAGATGGCTCTGCAACAAGCTATTTGTGTCTCTGTGCAGGCGTGTGGTGCTTTGACAACAGTAATCGTTACTTTACTGGGAGCTGAGTACGATAGTACAAGCGTGAAAGGTAGCCTCATGGCCTCTGGGTGGTTTGCCTGTTGGAAGAGCTGACTGAATTATCTTTTAGAAGGAGCTGAGAAACATGCAGACGCAACCAACTCAGACTGAGACGGGCACAATAAATTAAGCCATGCTGCATTTCTTGAGGGCATCTCAATAGAAACTAAATGAACATCACTACTAATTGGCAGCTATGCCATTAAGTTCAATTAAATTTAAATCAGCTCTTTGTGAAACACACTGTTTAAGGACTTCCTGACTAAAAAGACGATTTTAGTAACATCAAGGCTGATATAAAAGCTTTGTCATCACAAATACATCTAGCTCTTGGGTCTCAGCGTACACGGTTTCTGAAGTCTTGCCTTCTCAGGCAGGAGTAATTTCAACTGCAGTCTGTTTTGTTGCTCACTTAAGTTCTGTTCTTGCATAGAAAAGACGTTAAATCCCAAAGCGGTAGTGCATGGTAGGCACCATCAAGGAATATTGGGGAAGGTTATATTGGTAGTGTAGAAATGTGTTAATACCACCGCTTTGCACAGCTCAAACATTATTTTGCATGCTAGCCATGCCCACAAGAGGTCAGTTAATCCAGAATTAGAGGGGGTGTTGAAGCTTTTTTTATGTTCTTTGCTGAAATGGACTACCATAATTCAACACCTCGGAGCCTAGTGAGTACACATGAGACAGGACAGACCAGTGAAGTCTGTATTTTGTATTCAGACCATGGAATTGAAGCTTGTTCTCCCCCATTGTAAGTGCCTTCTTGCCACATTGTTGTCTTTCTTCAGCTAGGGCTCTCTCAGTCTCTCCTTTCAGAGCTACTTTGGTTTATATCACAAGGGGTATCTTTCTTGGAGCCAAGAACTTGACTCTGGATCTCTCACACCGCAGGTCTGTGCCTTGACAAACAGGCTGTCGTGGACACTGAGCAGGCTGTTTTCACTGGAAATTCCAGGTAGGCGCTGAGAAATTCTTCCTGAGAAAGCTGGCATGTCTGCTCCTACTGAAATTGGCTGTTTTTGACAAATACACACTTTCTAACAAAATGGAAAATTCCATGCCTGTCCTGTGCTTGCAGAGATGCCATTTAAGTGGAGTTTGCTTGAGTGGACAGTGCAGTAGTGCCCAGCACCTCAAGAAAATGAGAAGAATTAAAAAAAAACAACTCCCCAAAAAAACAAAATGGAAGTGAAATGCAGATGCAGAGTTCATAACACACAGAGCCAAGAGCATTGTGGTCAACCAGCAAGACAAGGTGACAAGTCACACTTCTGTCTGAACTTCATGCTGACTTCTGATGAACAAAATCACATAGTGTTGGTCTGTTCCCCTCCTTACTTGTCAGGGGTCCCTTTGGAACTGTTTGGTGACAAGATCTTTAGATCCTTCTGCACCAGGCAGGGAGCAGATCTTTCTGCCCTCCCTTTTTGATTTCCCAATTTTCCAATTTCTGATCCAATTTTCTTTCCTCTGCTTCTTTGCCCCCCTCACCAGAGGCTACCTGCTGCTTGGGTTCGGGGGGCATCCATGCACTGATACCTAGAAATCAATTTTATGCCAAAAGAACATACGGGGAAAAACAGTTTCAAGGGACAGCCGTAGCCTTTCTCCTCAATACTCCATCTCTCTCCAGTCCATTTTCCTCTTCTCCTGCCTGACTCCACTGCTGTAATCCACAAATGATCTTCACGGGCTATGCAAAGCACTACAGCATAAGAGCAAATAATCAGAGGACTGTTTAATTTGGAAACAAATAAGAACAGACAGTCAGGTAAAGGACACCTTATTTGCTTTCTTGCAAGAACAAGGAGATATTCAATCATATTTAAAGCAGTGTAGTGTAAATCTTACCAAAGGGAAATGATTTTATATTATGCAGAAGCACTAATGCACAGCCACAGGATTTAAGTAAAGCCAAGGTCAATAGGAATAATGAGGGGAATTCAACATTTGTATGAGTAATAAGACCATAAAATTATGTCTGATGGGAATTTGTGTTTTGTTAAAGAAACACTAAAACAGCATGTTTTAAAAAACCATCCAGGGGTGTTATTAAATACAACTCATAAAGAGAGCTGATGAGAAACGGAGGAAAGACTAACATACCTAGGGGAAGGGGGAAGGGATCTAATTCTCTTCCGATGTCTGAGCCTGTAGGTGGAACAGGACAGAGCTCCAGACTCCTCACAACCCCCTGGTCTGTGTGTGCCAACCAAAGAGCTGGCATGAGCCCTGTGGTCATTTGGTGCTGTCCTATGGCCATTGCAGAGGGCTTCGGTCTGGTCAAGGTCACACTTACCACAGCTGGTCCCTACCACCAGATTGGAGAGGTTGGGATTTGGGGTTACTTTGCCAGATAACAGGATTTGTCACATCTTAATAAGTAGAAATTTCAACAAAAGTTCCACAGCATTGCTTTCTGTAACATGTTACGGAGCTGCTTCACTTGAATTCTTAAACCATCTTAATTCTTGTATTTCATTTGTTCTCCGTGTAAACAGATTGGCAAGACTTAGCTGCCTAATGAGGTAGAATCCCTTCATCTTAAATCTCTGGAAGCTTCTACTGTCTGGAATAAAGGCTTTTGTAGGGAATTATTTAATTCTTAATTCATTTTTATCACTACTTTATCTTAATAAAATAAAGAAAACATGAAAGTAGTTTAAAGATATTTACTTAACCTTAGTGTATGTAAGTAGATGAGGGATTTTCTTGTAAATTATGCTCACCAAAACTCAAAATTTGAGGATTATTTAACAGCAAAAACAAGACAAACAATAGCGTAATTCTGAATATACCTGTGCTTATCTCTGAATGTTGAGTTGAATGCATTAGATCTACATTAGAATCGCAGCATTTGAACTAAAGAATTACAGACTGCAAAGTTTAACAATCACTCCAACCGAGCTGAAATTTCACATTAGTAAAAGGGTGAAAAGCTTAAAATAAAGCCAGGCTGTATTTATCCGTCTGCTTTAAAGCAACTTCCGCGCATGCGTTAACGAAGTAGACAGTGCCGTCAGCATAGCAATCATTGTGAGTCCTGGGTGTGTAACAGGAAGGAAATAAATTTTTTTTTTGTCCAATGGAGAAAATAGAAAGATTTGCCCACCCTGATGCTAAAAATACAAAGTAATTATCAGCTGAGGCAAGTGCACTTCTGACCTAAGTATCCATGCACACCGTCTATTTTCAAGTCTTCTTTGTTATAATAAACAGATGAATTTTTCCTCAAGTTCAGACTTTAAAAGCAAATGCAAGTGGCCTCCCTGAGTAGGGGAAAACCAGTCCCAGAGAGGCAGAGGAAAAGGGAGTCCAGACGCCTTCAGCGCCTTGTTGTACTATTGCTTCCACAGCAGGACGAAAGCTCTGAAACGTGTGCCACAATCTCTGTGGACATGGTCCCAGGTGATATGGGCCTTGGTGACATTGCTTTACACCATTTATGGCCTCTGCTCCCTCTGGTCAAGGTCCAACAGGTTTCAGAGGATGAACATACCTTGTGGCATTCACAGTATCACAGAATCACAGGATGTTTTAGGTTGAAAGAGACCTCTGGAGATCATCTGGTCCAACTCCCCTGCTCAAGCAGGGCCACCCAGAGCTGGTTGCCCTGGGCTGTGTCCAGACATGTTTGAAATATCTCCAAGGATGGAGACTCCACAACCTCCCTGGGTAACCTGTTCAAGGATCAGTCACCCTCACAGTAAAAAAAATGTTTCTTGATGTTCAGAGGGAACCTCCTGTGTTTCAGTTTGTGCCCGTTGCCCATTGGGACAGTCTGTCTGATATTTTGCTATTGTGAAGACTTTGAGTAATCTGAGCTATTAATGGAAGGTGATTCCTGATTTTTGACACACTGTAGGGCAATAAACAGCTTTTCCGATTTCCTGAGTGGATGCTAAACCTTCAGAAAACCAGGAGTCATATCACAAATGAGTAGGTATAAAGTCAATGCACATTCAGCTTGTGTATTTTTGATGAAAGAAGGTGACTTTTTCTGCTTTCTTCATTCTGCTTGGATTCCATTTCAGTTTGTCAGTATGTGTCACTTCTGCTTTCTTCCAGATTTTCCTTCTCAGGGTGTGGTCGTGGTCTTCACCTCTAAGCATGCAGGTCACCAGCAGCCCCTTTAGGGACAGCTCTTTTAAGACCAAGATAAAAGCAGGCGCAGAAACGCAGGGTATCTAACATGCATGAGATGTGCCTTGTGAGAGCTAGGACACAACATGCTAAACCAAACCACTGCTTTAATTATACTGTTTTCTATTTTATCCTACTTACTCCTTCACATTGCCTACTCCTCTTTCTGAATCCCTCTTTTTGCGGTCCTACACTCCCCCACTGCCCTCAGACCTGTTTTGCTTCTCAGCCATTTTATAACGGGAGATTATTTACCCATGGAGCTGCTGCTCAACGTGGGAAGTTGGATGAACTGCCTGCAGAAGACGCATCTCACACTACTTCTCCCTGTCCATGAAACCAATGAGGCTTCAAACTATTGTTCTTTCCCCACACTGATGAGCAAATGGGTGGGAGAGAAAAGGGAGAGGGTTTGGTGTACTCAGTCATAGGCACTGTGGTAGAGCCGAAAGCCTGGACCCTATTCACAGTTGTGCCAGAATCAAAAGGTGGCTCAGATCCAGGATACACGTCTGGGCTCAACTCTCTTTAGCGTGTTGGCTCTTCTGAAGCCTTTCCTCATTACATCATTCCTCACCATCTATTCCAGTGCCACAGGAAGAAGGACAAGTTACACTCCCCAAGTGTAAAGGCCCTTTTTGATTCAGGGCAATATGAATGCGCATGGGCTGCTAAAGCAGGAACATCAGCAATTATTAAGAAATGAAGGGCCTTTCTTCCAGAAAGAGCTAAATAACTGATTTCCTCCTTGCATGCTCTTTCCAGAATTTCCACAGAAGTCACAGTTATTCATTCATTTGTACCATAAAAAAGAGCTACACTTCTGAGTAACAGACGATCTTATACAATGTCAAATAAAAGCTGCTTTCACTGTTGTTGAACACGAATCAAGTAATCTTTGTTTGAAAAAAAGTAATGGATAACCCAGGTGAAAAATAGCCAAGGACGTATGTCTGTCTTTGAGCTGTTTTGAAGGTAATCAGTTCAACACCCGCTTGTTGCTCTCGCTTGGTAAGAAAAGATCCTTTTAATACCTTCTGCCAACTCAAAAGTTTGGCTTCGCTTCTGAAGAGATGCAGGAGTGCAGGCAAAATCCTTCTTACTTTGCAACATTGGGCCCTGTTTGTTTTGGATGTGACGACTAGTGGGTTTGACTTTATTAAGGGGCTGTACAGAGCGATCCCACAAAGAACAGCCTGCAAGGCAGAGAAAGACAGGGACGTGCCAGGGCAGAAAGTGGGACAGGGGACCTGTACAAGTTGGATGTACCGTAATGTAACATATTGGGGCCTTTTTAAAAAAACAGATCTAAGCCAAGGGGAAAATGAGATTTGTTTTGTTCCCTACCATTGTCTCAGGCAGGAGATGGAAGCAACCGATAGAAGAGGGCTGCTGCAGTCAGAAACCTAGGGATGCTTTCAGTCCCCATTTTCTCTAGTCCTTCTTCATAGCAAGCAGTTTTAGGCCAGTACTTTCTGTCCCTTTTACACAGAGGAATTAAGTGGTTCTGTCCCTACCTCACAAATTGTTTGTGACAGTGCCTGCTAAAGGAAGGGTTTTCTGCATCCATTTAATCTCAGAAAATATATCCACGATATATTTATACACAGTGTAAGATAACACTTGATTTTCTGTCTCCCGGCCTTCTAAGCAATCAGATCTAATAATTTGCTTATAATGGTAAACACATGATTTAATTATTTCCAAAGGTCTAAATACATGTTTTTCCCTGATTTTGCAGTCATGCACAGCTTTTGTGTGAACTGGAACCATTCCACTTACCGCAGTCAAGTGGGGTTGACATCCATGTTAGCTCAGCTCAGCTCTTTTATGCTGAGAAAATAAAAACAGGATTATGAAAAGAATTGATTTTTTTTCTCTTTTGTTTTAATTTAAAATGCTTTAAGTTGAACATATTACATTTGCTTTTGTTTGGTTTGGGAAGGGGAGGAGACCGAATTGCCTGCTTGACTTCAAATAAATGAGTCTCTTCAGAAGGAAAAGCTTAGTTTAACCCCTGGCTTTGCATCCGAGAGGGCTTTCAAATTTTCCCATGTGAATGATCTAAACCCTTTGACTTTCTCAGCTGGGGTTCCCTCAGCCCTTCCTGACAGAGTAAGGGGAAGTTTCACATCAGATAAAACGCTTAAGCCCCTTTGGGCTCTGCCCATCCGTGGCTGCAGCAGGATCTGCAAGGGAGGCGGCTTTGTGGCCGTGGGAGAGGAACAGCGTCGGCCAAGACAGATGCAGTTAGCGAGCAACCAAGCCAACGCTCACTCTCTTGCCATATTCAAACAAATCACGGTGCCAACTCTTTCTGAGCACAAAGGCATCAGACAGAGTAGTTGACAGTGACAGTATGAAAAATTTTCCTTCTCCTCTTTGTAGCGTATTGGTACTATTTTAATCAAGCATTTCAAAGGAAACCAAACTGTTGTCTCAAGGTAACAGTGGAGAAGTGACCCATGGACTTAATCTGAGATTTATTTATTTTTAATCCGCTCTTGCCAACAGCAAGCAGGCACTAACCGTTTCCCTTGAGCTTCCTGCTGTTTCCAGTAGCAAGTAAGCCTTGGTAATAGTTCCCAGATTGCTGCTCCTAGTGGTAACCCCTGTTTTCTCCTCTAGCTGGAAACGCGTCTCCAGGAACTAGGTATCTCTTTTCCTACTCTTTCATACTGTCTGTGGCCCTTTTCCACTGGTGGAGCTGTAGCAGTGTGAAGAGAGAGGTTGGTCTGGGGTAGGCTGCAGAACCCCATCATTTTCTTATGTTTTCAGTAAAAAAATAAAACTCCAAATCAAGATACACAGCTGTGCAACACCAGTCCAAGCAAGACCAGAATCAGGTGTCCACTGAGAAATTCAATTTCTCTTCACAGAGAAATTCACAAGAAAAGAGGAAGCAAAACAGGGTTTGCAGAAAATCTGCGGAGACCAGACTGAAACCAGACACATTAGTGTAACCCAGAAAGTCTTTGGGCAATCAGGTGCCTGTCTCTGCGGGCTCAAAATTCCCCTCCAGCACAACCAGCAAACGCTTGCCTGGGAGCGAGAAGTGAAAAGCCAGTGGATCTGAAATCTGAGCTTCCACAAGAATTTCTCTGGTTGGTGCTCAGCGTCGTATTTGGGGGATTAAAATGGCTGCGAGACAGGGTGTCGGGTGGCTGGGTTGGCTCCCAGTGGCTGCGGTTATTGCTCGGGTAATCCCGCACGGTATAGCTGAACTAAAACTAAGCTGTACTCATTTCTTCCCAGCCCATCTTTCCAGAAGAAAGATTTTCTTACTCTGAATAAACACCAAAATAGCGTTTTTCCTTTTAATTCTTTGTCTGAAGACTGTAGCTGTCATACCGAAAGTATTTCCTTTCGCAGCAATCAATATCTATGCTGGCAGCAGTGCAGACTGGCTCTATTTTACTTGCCTGTGGCAATTTAATTTTTCAGTAGCTCTTTTCTTTAAAACATTTAGAAATCCAACAGAAACAAGTAAGCCTTGGACATGTGAAGAATACCAGGCATAAACCTTAAATCATAATTAAAAAGAAATGTAATAAGTAAGACACATCTTTTCATGCCTGACACAGGGCTGAAGATTCCCTTATACTTTTGGGCATAAGTTGTTCAACTGAAGTCACAAGTGATGCACATCATAAATCAGATGCGCTCCCACAAAGGGCAGTTCTAAAATGTCCATTATAACTAAGTGTTTTCTCATCCTTTTCAGGTTTTACTCAGAGAATGGAGGATTACATGGTTTTCAAAGTCTGGGAGAGAGAAAGGAAAGGAAGACTTTCTTCATGGCTGGGGTTAAGAACAGAGCTAGATGCCCCACAAATTAAAATTTAATATTGAATTTGTATTTCTTAGGCATAACACAAAGAATCTGAATAAAACGCATTCATGCAGATCAGCTAAACTTATGTAGGACAAATGAGTCTGAATTCACACTTCTTACAGTATGTCTTCAATCATAAGGAAACATAGAATTGTCTTTTCCTCCCTCTTGCTTTCCCATTTCTATACCTTTCTTCCTCCTGCCTGAATAATGCAACTGTCCTACTTCTTTGTATCAGAGCTCAGTATTGAGCCATCAGCATCAGTGAGTCAGCATCCTTTCCCACAAGATTCAGTACGTGGGATTTTTCAGGGAAACACTGCCAGCTTGTTATGCCTCAATGGGAATTTTTTTGGAAAACACCTTACATTTGGAACATAAAAAACCCACCGCTGAGCATTATGTAGATGACGGCCAATGACCCATTATCTCCCCAAAGGATACCTTACCAAGAAGGTAGTAAACTGCTCAGGAGGTGGGGAAATTACTCCAAGCCTCCCTCCAGTGTCGGCAAGAGGTTCCCTCCAGGCATCTCTGAATTGAATATTAACTTACTCTGAAGCAAGAGTGAATAATATCTCCAGGGCTGAATTTCAAATCCAGTGTTCTCCTATGAACTCAGGTGGCTATTAAAAAGTTGTAGAAATTTTTATTCCTATTTTATTATTGTAATTATTTTAATTTAGTGTTTAATTTGCCAACTCTGGAAGTATACATTTATTTCCACAGTTAAACTTTCCATATGAGTGGTATCTCTAGGGCATGAGTGCAAACCCAGGAAACTGCTGATTAAGTACTTCCCATGCTGAATGGGCTTGTAGGTATTTTAGCCTTTAGCGAGGCTAACCAGGCAACAGGACTGATGCTTTTTTCCTGTGCGTCAGATTTATTGTTGCTCCAGCAAAACCGGAGCATGTGTCTTATAATACCTGCACCGTGGGAGCAATGATGATTCTTCACAGGACTGTATTTTCCTAGCTTAAGGGTTTTCCTAGTCATTACCCTTCACATAACCCAGGCTTTTCGGTTGTCAGAGTTCTTTTACTCTGTATTCTGTGGGTGTTTTAGTTTGTCCTATACCCTTCAGGATTATATTGTGGAATGCTGCAGCAACCACCCTCTTACCGTGGTGTCGGAGGGAGCAGGGAGATTTGTGTGGGACTGGGTGCAATTTCTGCAGTTCCAAAGCAGTTTGTAAACACGGGGCAGCACAGAGCAATGGCATGGCGCTTCACCGTCCTACTCACCACCTTTGCACTGACAAAATATTTTCAGTAGGGTCAGTTATTTAAGGTGGGGTGGCTCTGGGGCTAATGATGCTTCTTGCAGTCTCAGTTCATGCCTTGCAGGTTTTCTGTGTGGTGACAGGAGGATGACAGCATGGCTGGACGGGAGAGGGGTAAAATGTAGGGTAACGGCAGAGCCATTTACTCCGCCAGAGCAGAGGAAGGAATTGCATCAATAATCAATAATAATAAGCAAAAAAGCAGAAACAGCGGTAATAGGGCTGTTGTGTGGTCGCAACGGTTGTAAGGGAACAAGGACGATGGGACGTGAACAGTCAGACCTGTGTGTGTTTCACCCAATGTTGTTCTTTTCGAAATGCTTCTCTTTGTGCACATAGAAACACTCTACAATTAGTTTAATTGAAGAGAACCCTAAATTAATGGTAGCTCACTTGCAGTTCGAATTTGCAGTGCTGGGCAGAGGGATTGTGATACTCGGGCAGAACTCCTACAATTAAACCTTGGCCCTCATTACAGACTGTCCCAGTACTGTGTGCTTAGTCTGTCAGACATCTCCCTGCAGATTGTGCTGGTATCAGTTTGATGTCCCACATTATTGCAGGGAAAGATTCTTCTAAGAACTTTCTGGAGTTATTCTGAGGTTTTCATGGTTAAAATAAAAAGAGGTGGTTTTTTTTTCCTTCATCTTTGAAAGAAAAATAGCAAACTTGTAGACCTTAAATCCTTCCAGATTTGTGCAGTTGGGCAAAATATAGCATTTTCCCCCCTGCTACAAACCCCTAAGTTAGGATATGAGAACTCTTCTGAGTGGTGAGTAAAACTTCGCAGGCTCCCTTGAAAAGGATATGCTGCATGCCAGGGAATTATTAATAAAAATTGAATATGTGGGGTAGTTTCGGGTTTACTGTCATATTAGGGTTACAAAACTAGCTACAGCATCAACTGTTTACTCTGGCTGACAAATGAATCCACCCCTCCTTGAGTGAAACATATCTTTCCTCCCTCTGAAGAACTGATGGCTGCTCGGATTCTCTGGGATCACATTTCTGCTTCACATGTTTTTCTTTGTCCACTGACTTCTGTGGAGTCACTCCTGATTTGTGCAGACACAATCCATGGGGGAACCAGGCCCATGGCCTCTGGCAGCACCCGGGGGCTGAGCAACGCTGTCCTGCAGATGCAAAGCATTTTGGGAGAGCACACATCACCCCATGCACCCACCATTCCCACACGGGCTCGCTCTGCACCCACCAGCCCCATGGCTGGAGTCCATCCTCACGCTGCAGGGGTAGAGCCCCACTTCCTCACCATGGGGTCAGCGGCCACAGCCCTCCATCCTCCTTCTTGGAGGCTGAGCCACTGCAGAGGCACTAAATGCCCAAGTAGTGGGTTATGTGGGGTGGGACATCTCATAGCCTGCCGATGCATCTGTTTACCTCAGAGCTCGGGGAAGAGGAGGGAGGGTCCTGGCCATCACTTTCTGTCCCAGCAGGTGCTTCTTTCTCTGCCTGTTTCATACAAATGCAGCCTCTGCCTGCACTTTTTTCTACATTTGTTTAATGCAAATGCAGTCCCTGCTTGCCCAGTTTTCTACAGCTGTTTAATACGCACTCGGCCGCTGGCGTGGCCCCATTCCAGGCTGGAGGCTGGAGGCTGGTGCGTCCTGTCCTGACTCTTCCCGACAGCGGGTGGGTAGGAGCCCCTGAGGCTGGGGAGGAGGGAGTCCACCCCTGCTGCCGCCTCCCTGCCTGGCCAAGGAGAGGTGGGGACCAACAGCTCCAGGTGTGGCAAGGAAGTGAAGCAATTGTCTGCACCCAAAAGGATTACTTGGGTGCATTGTGCCATGAAGGAGTGCCAGGCTACGAGACCATTTCACAGAGACATCTAAGCCAGTGATGGGGTGGGGAGGGAGGGACCCAGCTGCAGCACACAGACCTTTGCAGCAATTTGCTGAGCATCCTTGTGCTGAGTTTCAAGTATCTGAGCCCTTGCAGGGTATGGAGAGAGCCTGGGAGCGCTACCGGGTCACCACTTCTGCAGCTGGGCATTAAACTGCTGCCATTGCTTGCCTGTGAGCATCCTCTGTCAACACAAAATCACCCAAATGGGGTCTTCGTCATTAGCTGCCAGACACCTCTTCCTTCCAAAGAAGAGAGATTTGTTTTCTGAGTACTTGGTTTTGGTGATTATTTCAAGAGAGAAAGTCTGATTTTGAGGCACAAAGTGCAGTTTTCCTGCATCGTTCTTCTGGCTGCTTGAGGTTTCAGCATGTCAGTCTTAGACTTTCAAAACACGTCTCAACAGCAGTAACTACCCATTCCTTGTATCCCTGAGCTGGCTCCCAACCCACGCGGCATAAAACCAAGCTGCTCTTCTCTACCTCCGGGAGACGGGAATAGCCCGGTTTCCCGCTGGCTTCACCGGCCTGCCAGCCACTCTCCGCTTATTTTGTTGCAATCCAAAAAACACACCCTTGTTCAAGCATTGACACATCTCCTGAGTGTGGACGCCCTTCCCGAAAACGTGGGTCTGTGTTCGTCTTCCCTAACTCTGGCTGGGAGAGGCTCCTGCAACCCTTCCAGTATTTAGGCACCTTGATCTTTGACGTCTCTGTCTTTCCCCTTCAAAGAACACAAGGACCTGATCCAACTCTTACCAACACTGAGTTTCCATTGCATTACGTAGCACTAATCATCCTTTAGGATGTACCATTTCACTCATCTTAAGTGCCATAGGCAGAGCTGATGCGCAATAGCAATACCCCACCATTGATACTATCAACAGACAGAAATCTTGTTTTGTGTGCTGACAAAGTTCTGCACATCCAGCATGATATACATCCCAGTTGCCAGAAAGTTTATTTATTTATTTAAAAGTGGATGAAGACTTTCCTTCCTAGATAAAGAAAAAAGGAGAAAAGTATATTCCAGAAAGTTCTGTCTTCACCGTTATTGAACCACGCCCTGCCCTCTTCATATAAGAAATATTGCCAAAGCCACAATCTTTCATCATGTGGTTCCTTTTAAATAACCTCCTAGGTACTAAAGGTCAGGATCATTTTAAAAAAATAACCTGGTACTATGAAAGAACTTTTTTTAAATGCAAAAAGACAAACAGAGGAATCCTACGCAAACTTACCATAAATACAAGAGATGAGGATGATGATGAGTGGAATAAACTATGTTCACATTGCATTCACCTGCTTTACTTTGTCTCAAGTTTTGTTCAGTTCAAAACTCTGGTATAAAAATAGAATTACTCAATTAATTGCAATTTTGAGTCCACTCTTATAGCCCTTTCCCATAGACTTGTCCTTCAACTCCGCTGGGAGTAGTCACACAACAACTGCAGCCTTAGCTTTGTAGATATTTTTATCCATCCTCACTACTGAGCTTATTGCCAATATTGGTTCTACCATCTAATTAAGGTGAAGGAAGAAAAAAGTAAAACTGTCTTTTTTTTTCAGTTATTTTTGTCCAATTTTTTTTTGCTTCTCCACATTTTTTCAACAAAGAAATATTTTGGTGGGTGGGTGTTTCCTATATTTGACTTTTGTCCAAAATTGAATAGTTCCTGATAATCTGCAGAAATTGCTTGGTTTTTTTACTGTAAATATTTACTTATTTCCGAGCCACAGTTTTTAATTACTTCAAGGCTGAAAATTTGGGCATTTTGAAGATGATTTACAAGCAAACCAGATACCTCTGCCTTGGAGGTGGCAATGTTGACCCATACCAGAACGGGCAGGACAGGTGTCTGAGGGTGATGAAGGGCTTGGTTGAATTCATCACTGCAGCCTGCCGAAGCCCCCAGTACAACTTGTATTCACGGTGTATGGTGTGTGTGAGTGTGTGCAAGTGTGTGTGCGTATGTGGTGTTCAGTCACAGACGTGCGCATTCCTAACCGATTCTTTGGATCTTCGTTATGCAGCTCGCTAAACATTTTAAAAACTATATAATACCGGGCTTTCTTTCAGAATGTTCAGTCTATAGCAGACTATATTATTGATTGGTAATTTTATATGAGAGCATCCATGAGTCACAGTGAGGGAGCAGGAATCTATTGTGCTTGGTGATGTGCATAGCGTAAAGAAAGATGATTAAAGAGCTTAATATCTACTTTCTTCTTTAATTTCCCTCCTACTCCAAAACATCATGTATTTTCTGGGACCCAAGAGACTGCCTCGCTGGAGGACAAGTGCGTATAAAAAAAGATCTAAAAAACGGCGCTGTAGAAGTTTTTGAAACCGTAAGGTTCTGCTTTAAACCCATGGTATTTTTTGGTGATTGAGGGTTGTTTCTGCTCTTTGAGAGCACAGCTGGACAGCCAACAGCTGAAGAACCTGCCTTAAAGCCAATCTCACCACTTCCCTCAAATATTCCTGAAACTGCGTTTCCTTTTTCTCAGGAAAGAAGAAGCCGACACGGTGCCGGGACAACCCCTGCCCGGGGCAGCCGAGGCCGCAGAGGCAGTGGGGGCAGCACACTCCTCTCTCCTCCCCATTCCTCTCCTCCTTTCCACCCCAAGGCAGGAGCACCCTCACCACTCACCAGGGGCTAGAAAATGGTTGCCTTCCCCCAAGTTTGGTCCACAGCCAGGCTGGGAGGAGTGCAGGCACTGGTACCTCAGCAGGTCAGAGTACCCTGAGCACAGCATCCCTCTTCGTGTCAGCCCCAAGGCCCAGCTCTGGCTGGTTGTCCCCAGCCCTCATGCCTCCCTCCTTCCCCCCATCTCTCCCTCCCCAGAGCAGCATTTCCTCCGTGCCTCGGACACGGGGACCCCTCTCCCACCGGCTGCCCACCGCACAACTCCTCTTTCCTCCTGCAACCTTCTCTGAAAAACAAACCTCCACCCCCAAACCCACATTTTTTTCCAAGCAACCCTCCCACTTTCTGTTTGCCTCACCCTCTCCCTCATTATCCTGGGTCTCGCTTTTGTTTGTCTTGGCTATTTTGGGCTGGAGGCTCTTTGGGGAAGGGAATACTGTTTAAGTGTCGCCTGCTCAGGATGTGAAGTGTTCGATTCCTTCCAGCTGAGCAAAGCTGAACTGATAAATGAGGCATAAACTGGCTGAGAAGCGTCTACCTGAGTGTGGGCACTTGGTTGGCTGAATCACCTTTAAAAGGTATAATTCATTGAACAGGTGTAACTTTATGGTTAGGGGGAAAAAAATAATCTTACTTTAAAAGGCATAGGTAATAGTTAAATGCTAAAGTTTCACAGGAAATCCAGTCAAGGCTATACTCTACTGCGGTGAAGTATAGCATAGTCACATGGCAGCTATAGCACAAACTATACTCTGTGGCTCTGAGCATCTTCTCCAGTATTGTTTTCACGAAGGACCACAAACATTCACAGGGTTGTTTACAATGAGACTTACATATAATTAGTTGGAATATGGAAGTATAAATGTATAAATTAAAACCAGTATCAGGTACTAAGAAGCAATGTGCTTTTCCCCAGCCAATAGCTCTGTTAAAGTGATTCCACTGATACATACTTTAACTATATTCCTACTTGATACTATAACTGTGCTACCAATTGCTAAATTGTTGTATTAAATAGAGCTAATGTAGAAAGGATTAGGATGGAAAAGTTTATAAGAGGTGTATGGGATTCCTTTTCTTTTTGCTGCCCATAAGATGATTATTCTCGTTTTAATACCTACAACACCCCAAACCTCCACACCTGGCAGAGTCATGGAAACATCTGGTCTCTATTTTGCAGATTTGAGACTCTGTTGTTATCATCTTTTAAGCCTTTTAATTATATGCAAAACCAGTTTCTGTAGTAAAAGTATGTAAATTACTTCAAATGAATCAACACAAAACTAGGATTTTTTTTTGTGTGTTCAGCACCATTTCTCAGCTACATTGATAAATGAGATGCTAATATATAGGATGTGAAATACAAAAGGGAGTTTATTCCTTTTGATACCAAAAGTGACGTGAGAATTCAGTGAAAAATTAAACCCGAGTATTTTGAAGTGACATGTCCCATTTGTACTCTCTGTAAGGAGAGCACTTCTGATGAGCACCTATCATATCTACCAGGAATCTTTTTCTCATTCTTTACTGAAGATCCTCTCATCTGTAATAGAGGAACATTTGTCATACAAGGCTAAATGCTGATGGCTTTCCCTTCCTTTACACATGGGAAAAGATTATGTTGAATACTCAACCTCTGTTCACGTGGTTTAAAGAAAAAAAAAAGAGTACAGTCTCTCTCTGCAGCCACTGAAGCCTTTGGCTTGCAGTGAATGATCACTGGTCCTTAAAATTATGTGACCTTCTG
Organism: Anarhynchus alexandrinus; assembly: GCA_008711295.1. Lineage (NCBI taxonomy): Eukaryota > Metazoa > Chordata > Aves > Charadriiformes > Charadriidae > Anarhynchus > Anarhynchus alexandrinus. Next base: position 5,558,981 of record VUYV01000032.1, on the reverse strand, counting down.
ATAACCACACTCATACACTCTCTGTTCTTTTTTTTGGGGGGGACCATGTCTTTGTGGGAGCCTCATTCTGCAGCTGAGGGCAATGGTAAATGATTTTTATTTTTTTTATGTGACCTCTCTGTGCTCCCTTCCTTTAAACATAGTGGCAATATGTGAGGCTTTCCAAGTCTGTCAGGGCCGTGCATCATCTTTCCTCCATGAAATTACAAGCTGTGGTTAGGGCAAAGGTTGTGAGCTCTCCAAGAATGATGCCGGGCCAAGAGTGATACTGGGCCAAATGTGTCTATGGAGTTATAATCAGCTGTATCGCAACAGCCTGGGCCCTCTGAACTAGAACCTTTAATACTTTTTACCTTCTTTTACACCTGTACAAGTGACCGTGAAAATCCAGTGCTGGTCAATATTTACTTGGCTCACATATTAACTACTAGACCAGACAGGTAGTAGCAGAGAGCCAAGCCCAAGATAAGCAGTGAAATCCACATCCTCTGTCTTTGTTATTAGTTCCTACTTCAGAGTCAAGAGTAGAACACCAGTCAAAAAGTAAACTGAAAAATTTAATTGTTTTATAAAATCAGATTATGAAATTCTATGTAAAAATCCAGCTTCTTAAATATGGTACATTCAGTTCCTCACAGAATATTTAAATATTCAGGTCACTTATGCTATATTTTCACCATATTTGAATTAAAATCATTGGATAAATTAAAACATCGCTACCAAAAGATACCACAACTTATACAAATAAAACTAAGCAATAATATTTTTTTAAATATAAAATGTAAAGAAATTAATAACTCTTCGAGCATGCTACAAAATTTTGCCAGAAAAATATATGGGATCATTTTTGTTTAACTGGAAAATATACAGTGTGCTTTTCATTTCTCTTCCTAAAATTCAGTCTCATACAATTTCCATTTAACTTAATAAATATGTACAACAAAAATGTTTATACCTCAAAGAATATAAATAGCAAATACTGTAGTAGAGCCTGGTCCGGCATTCTTTTCTCATCCAGTGACTATAGTGGGTTTTTTCAACTCTGAATGTGCAAAAATGCAGAATCAGGCTCTTAGTGTTATCAACAGGTTAATAGCTTTTACAAAAGTGATTTTATTAAAAAAACCTTCCAAAAACACTGCAAAAGACTTAGCGCTATTCCAGTCGGGCATTTCTATAAATAGTAAGACATAATGTAGGAAAACAATGTTCCAGTTTAATTACTGCTGGCAGTAATTAGGGAAAAATAGTCAGTGAAGAATGAAAAATATCTTGAATTAGACGCATCTTACTTTCACTGATTTAACTTGGTTCTTTACCATTTCTAAAAGGAGTTTCTGGTGTAATCTATACATTGTAAATCTGTGAAGAAACTTAATCGCCTTCTTCAGACTTTGGATGGTTGGTTTTGGAAAGTGGTATGTTTTTAAGTGCTTCAGTCCATACATTAAACCTTTAATGGTGTCTTGGTCACCATTCTTTATTCTCCACAGATTGAGAAGCTTCAGAACTTGCTCTGTAGGTTGACATAGTTTCATTGTGCGCTCGATATCTTCTTTTCCCACTTTCTTGCCTGGTAAGTTTGCCATCAGTGTGTTGAGATGTTCAAAGGTGAGAGTCGGGTGGCCAATATGCCTTAAGACACTATTTTCACAAAGATCGATATCTATACGAAGCGAAAAGACAGGACAGATAAGTACAACGCATTACGACTTTACCATGGCCTGCAAAAACACTTCCACATTTCACGGAATCATGGAATTTTCAGAGTTGGAAGGAACCTCTAGAGATCATCTAGTCCAACTCCATCATCTAGTCCAACTCTGAATTTGCATTAAAAAAAAAAAAGTCAGAGGTGGAGTAAGTAAGAGTCTGAGGTCTCAAAGCATCTGAGAAATCTTCCAAAAAATGTCTGGAGAGCTGTGTCAAAGCGCAGGAGACAGATCTGTGGCTGGTATAGCTGGAGGGCATAATTTTGAATTTCCAAACCAGCACTGAGCACCTCCTCTCTGCCAGCGTGCAGCCCGCCCGCTGCAGCTGCAGGGAAACTCGTGCAATGCTGCGGGAGCACGGCGACTTTCAAGGTGAATATTCCTTCCCTTTTTTATGTTATTTCAAATAATTGTCTCAGCAATACTTTTTTTTTTTTTTAGGCTCATGAAAAGCACTTAAGAATTTAATTAACTTTGCAAATACAAACAGCACCAAATCACAAACAAAGTTAGTAGCAAGTATTTATTGCTATATATTTGTTTCATCTATCTTGTAAAATGTTCTGTGTATGTGATAGGAACCCTAATACTTGGTTCTCTTCTTCTTCAGAAATGTATAGGCAAGCTTTGCTAATAGTCATTTTCATTTTCGAAGTCCTCTAGACACTTCACAGACTGACATAAGCATACATATTAAAAAGAAGAGGGACAGAAAAACATTTCTGCAGCATTTTTCAAATCTATTCGGAGTGGACAAAAGGTCATTCTAATGTGGCAGTTGTTGACGGTGGCTTACATGAAAAGAGTTGGCCTGACTCTCATAAAAACCTCCGTGTTAACATTGCAGCACCATTTCACCTTTGACACCTGTCTTGGCAGATTCAGCACAAAAATAGTGCTGAATTGGAATGACAAATAGGTACCAGAAGGGAAAAAGAAGGGAAAGCTTGTCTGTGTATTCCTCACTCCCATGCGTCCCCATTCCGTGAATAAATGTCCTAGTCTGAGCTGTCAATCTCCACTTTATAGAAAACAAATTGCACCCTCAGTTGCAGGCATCCAGCTTCCTCTAACTTCAGCAGCCACTGCTCAGATATAACAGTGGGAAACATTTTCCCCACTTGATCAAAATTCTTCATACATTGTGCAGTCTTAAAAGGGGATCTTGGCTGTGGCACCACACATGCTCCCAGGGGGGCTACAAGTCTGGGAAGAATTCAGTCCTCGACTGATCAGGAGAAGCTGAATTCTCTTCCTGCTTCCCTTCAACTTCACTGTGCTTACTGCATCAATAAATCTCAGTTAAGCCCTGCAGGTCCTCCTCGGAGCATGATGCATCACCAGGAGGTGTTTGATCCCAAGCAATATTTAAAGTGCCATTTACAATGTTGCTTTTAATATATGTGCTATCAAAATAAGGTACCTTGAATAATCTTCTTGACCATATCCTGTTCTTTGTTTTGCTGCTTCCATAATTTCAAAAGCTGGAAGGTCTGCTCTTGAGTACCGTGCCTTTGTTTAATCCTTTCTATATTTTCTGTGGTAACCTTAGTCCCAGGCAAACTGTCTGCTAGTATGTTCAGCCAGTTAGGTGTGAGATGATTAGGAACAGCAAACCTGAAAAAAGCCTCCTCGCACAGGGTTACATCTGAAACGAGAAAAAGAAAAGGAATATGTCAATTGTTTTNAAAAAAAAAAAAAACCAACCAAAAAACCAAGCAGCAAGGATAAGAAAAAAATGCTTAAAAAGCAAAGTGATCTTTATCGTGCTGTCGCTCTCTGTGCTTGAGTTCCGGTTGGTCTGACCTACAATAATTAAAACTCTACTATGGCCATCCCCATAGCAGGCAAATGGCTTCCAAGCTAGATATTTTTACAATAAATGCTGATAAATTCATTTTAACTGTAATTTAACTGTAATATGTTTTCAGAACACTCTTCCTTAATATGATGCATACCTATTCCACATTTTTGAGGTGTCGTATCTGTATTTTCCTGACAGACGTTGTCACGAACTGCATTTCCCTTCAATGCTATTTTGAAGCCCAGTGCACTACAGTTTGTGTGCTTTAGACAGACTGCTTTAGACGATGTTTCATTTGAGAAAAATCCTTCTGGACATCTCTGACATACAGTGTCACTCTCAGGGGTACCTGTGGACACAGGAAAACAATGCATCCAATTATATATAACATCAACTTTTCTAAAAAATACAAGAACACAAAAATAAGAGAAAATATTCCTCCCAAAATTGTTATGCTTCTGCTTTTCACATTTCTGATCTATGAAGGTATCACATTTAAAAAAGAAAAAACAAAAACCAAAATACTTTAATTTTTAAAACCAAAAACAGTTCTTTAAGAGAATATGTTCCTGCTGGTGTAGTAGAGTAAATAGTACTCTTACATACGCTCGTTACCAACTTTAAAATCAGTAATTACTGATTAAATCAGTAATTTCATAAGGTAATATCTTTAAATCAGTAATTACTTGAGTCTGTTCAGAACTTATATCATGTCTGACCTTCACCCTTCAACTGTACAAATATTCTGTAAAATAATTAAATGGCACAGGAAACTGCTCTAAATTGTACTCTAATATCTGACCAGAACCTTACTCAAATGGGTTACTTTAGTTCTAGCTAAAAATATAACTCAACTAAATATCAACTAACGAACTTCTGAAAAGTACTTTCCCTGATCAAATATTAAATTACAGAGGAAAATAGAGCTGCAGTAACATTTTTGAACTTTCTTCTGGGCTTGAATAAAATATTATTAAAAGCAAAGAAAGTAGATCGTCCAATAAAGCAAAAATATTTAATATATATACATATGTTTTACTTTGTGTTTTAATTTTATAAGGCATAGTTTTACTTCAGAATCAAATATATGATACAACAGAATGTCAATATATGTTTCTATCTCATTGACAAAGAGGAAGAAAATTAATGCATGAAATCTGAAACAACGCAAACAGTCTAACCATCAGCGGCAGGGAAATAACAGCACCAATAAATGCTGTATATTCACTCTTAATTCATCTTTATTCAGCCAACATTTAAGCAAGTGCCTAAAGTCTAATATCTAATATTTCATTATTGAACATGAACTTAAGCATGTGCTTAAAATTCTTTGGAAAAAAAATGAAATTATATTTGAATAAGAAAATGCCTCCATCTAGTGTATTTTGGAAGTATTAACATGTGGATGCTTATTTTAATGCTAACTTTTATTTATTTTGGGCATTTCCTTAGAGAAAAAGAGTACGAATCTCCAGTTTTCAACCAGCCATGAAAGAAAGTATAGTACTTGCATACACCCAACCTAGCCCTTCTTTTATCAAACATCAGGTGAGAACAAAGGAGAATTTTTTAGTTGTGCATCTGAAAATCAGAGACCCTGTATACTGCCAGACCCTCGAAATCCTCCGCTTTCTGCAGCCAGCGCCCAACCCACAGCAGCAGCGTCTGCCCTTCTGTTTTCTTGCACAATATGTGCTGCCTGCAGCTCTGGGCTGTACGAAACTCCAGCCAACACCTGCACCTGAGCGGGCAGCAATTAGCTTTGATGAGAAGTCTGAATTTTTCGCAACTTTCCCTGCTACAGACACGTTGCTGTTTTGTTCTGGCAGCGAGGAAGGGGAAGAAAGGAGAGTCCCTGCAAACAGTGCATCGTTCTGCTCAGAGCTTCCTGTATAACCTTTGCGGCACGGGAGGGAAATAAACCGGGTAATCCATCAGTGTTCTCAGGGTTGATCATGAAGTCACCTCCCAGCTTTGCCAGCTTCTTCTTCACTGCTTATCTGGCCGCTGTTGTTCAGGGCACAAACCGCCGCAGCCCTTCCGCCGCTCCCTCGAGTTCTCCTGGAATCCCCCATTCTCCCCAGGGAAACGGCAGCCGCCGGCGGGGAGAGAGTGCAGCCTCACAGCAGCGCTGCTTCCCCAGCGCAGTGCTGCTCAAAACTCTGGCACATACAGGGCCAACCGCGGCAGAAAGGAACAAAACCTTAATCTTCTCTCACAAAAGGGGACTACCGAAGAAAAGTGATCTGCCCAATGTAATCAGGAGCGACCGTCAACAGGGAAATGGATTTCAAATGTTTTAAGCTTTGAATGAGGCACTGGACCACACCACCTCCCTGTGTGGCAGTGGAAGCATATTTCTCCGCACTTAGGTTTTATTTCACCTGAATTTACATCGTTACAAAGTTCAAGGCTATCATATAGCAGAAACCAGGAACACAGTGTGGGCCATGCTTATTAAATTCTTAGTCGATGCCTCATCTCAAAAAATTACTATTGACACAGAGGGACGCAATTATTTTTACAATGTTTTCATTCCTTGTTTGAGGTCTGCTTGGGTTTAGCTGGTTCATTCTGACCATCTTTTGGAAACCAACTTTCCAATAAATTACACAATCAGACAATTTATCTTCTTCCAAAATTTGTTTCATTCTGAACTGAGGGATTCAAATTTGCCTGCCATGGTTTCACTGTGCTCGCGGGGATGCAGCAGGCTGGTTGCTCAGACAATTCATATTTTGTTCATCTCCCAAACAGCCTTTCTGAGAACTTTGTTTCTGTCCCTGTTTGACTTGCTGCCGAGGTACAGCGGAACTCATTAACCCAAGCCCATGGGTATAATGATTTAGGTTAATGAAGGTTTATAATACGGAAATGCGGTAGCTGCCAGTGGAAATGCTTAACAGTGGCAAGGGCATCAGGGTAATGCTTAGTTAACCAGTTACTTGGGCACTAGTGAGCAGCTACAGCAGCGACATTACTCCTTACGTCAAAGTTGTTCTCCAATGAGATGTTCATAACCCAGCAAAGGACTCCCAACCTGTCATTCAGCAAAGCTCTAAAATGTACAGGCAAGTGCTAGTGTTTCTCATTGTATATATGTAATTCCTAGGGAAGTAATTCTGCAGTCTGGAGATTGGTTGCCTACGGGTCTGTGTCTGAGGTGCTTTGATTCCCTTCCTCCGCGCTCTTCTCCAGGCGGTTATCAATCTCCGGTACAATGACAGTTTACAATTCTTTCAGGCTGTATTAAATATGGGAGCTAAACTGAGCCATGACATTTGCCAAATGATAAATGATGTATTTTGTTTTGAGAGAAGAACTTATTATTGGTTTAACAATTTATGTTGTCTTAAATGAAGAATACACTCCACGGAAAAGCGCCGCTTCGCTCTGTATCCCCACCAGACCTACAGCACAATGCCAGCCTGCTTGACAAAGAAATGGTTGGTTGTTTGATAATAGTAACAGTTTCCCTAAGAGTTCCAGTTAGGATGCTGATAATTAATTATTACCAGATACTGCTGTGATGCTACAGCTATATTAATATTGTTATAATTGTACACTTGGTATCAAACACATAGTGCTCCTGGTGTTTGTCAAGATATACAGTTGCTTGAAACAGCAGATTTCAAAATGAAAAACATTATTATTTATCACACACACAAATACTACATTCCAGATAATGTTCCTTTAAAAGAGGCAATCCATCATGTTTCTCATTAGAGTGCAATTTGCTACATTTGCTGCTGCCATTAAGTTATATATTACTGTAGGAGCAGGGTATTCCACTGAGAAATGTTCCTTTGGCTACAGTCCAAATGATGCAGACTAGGAACAGGTTCAATTGGCTTTACAATTTACTGTCCTGTAATTTCATCTGGACGAGCCTCTTTCCTAATCTTGTAACTGCCACAAGTCGTCGCCGTGCAGTAGAGCTCTAATTAAGCGTGCATATCGACAAGCGGTACGTACCTGGCTGTGCAACGCCGAATCCGGGAGGACACTCCGTGTGCTTTAAACAAAACTCAAGCTCCAGGTATCTGCCGTCGACGCACTCACAGACGCGGTTCTGCGTGCTGGAGCACTCCTGCTTGACGTACTGCAGCTCTTTGCAAACGGCGCTGCAGTACTGGCATTCGTCGTTGCTGTTCCACTCTTCGGCGTAGTACTGATCCGGACATGGGGCACACTGCGTCGGGCTGGTGGCCGTACAGTGCTGCTTTACGTAGCTCCCAGGAGGGCACTGATCACACAGCAGTTGACGAGATGTCCCTGGGTCATAATGGGGATATGTGCGGGGAGAGTCGTCCTGGATGGTCCACTTCACAGAAATGTCCAAGAGCTAGCAATGGGAAAATAAAACAGCACGTGCTTTAGTTCTGGGGAGAACCACAGTCACCAAGAAACCTATATTTTAATGAGTTTATGAGTCTAATCTTGTCGCTATCTTCAAAAAAATGTTTGTGTTAGAAATTTATAGAATATTAGCCAGCTTCCAGACTCTCCCGTGTCTGTGTTAGAATGGGAAAATTCTAGGATCTTCCCAACATAAGTAATTCCTTGTTCTTCCAGAGATGTAGATCCATTTCTTCTCCCATTTACACCTTTTTAATATCACTGGGCAATGACCTTTTACTGCCTGGCACCACAGAACCTGGCCTATTAATTTGATTGGCAACATGCTTGATGAACAGCAAGGCGGGGATTACGCACTCCTGTGTTCTTAAGTATCAAGTTCTTCAGATGCAAAATAAATGGTATCTGAGCATACAAATCCGACCAGTGTACTGCACCATTACCGCAGATAAATTTAAAGGTGATTCCTTACAATATTTCTTTTCGCTAGCAACAAATGGCTAGAACAATGTAGGTTACTTTTTAATGCCTTCCATTTAATCTTGCACTGAAATGCAGCAGCTCTGGGGATAAAACGTGGCAGCTACATTGAGTTTGAAGATGAAGTTTCAGACAGAAGTAAAGAATGATGCAGTTTCTGAAGGGTACCGTAAGGACTTAATCGCTTGAGCTGGAAGAGGTCAGGCTGATGCTTTCACTTCCTATCTAAAACCACAGCCTTAGGGCTGTCATGAGGACCTGCTTCGGTACCGGCACACATCATGACCCCTACACTCAGTCTGCTTCTTGCAACAGTCTGCTTTGCTGGTGCGATTTGGGATCTAACGAGCTGAGATGGCCCTGCCCTTCTGTACAGACAACCTCCCTATCACGTCATTTTGGTCTTGTAACTGAAAATTTGATTCCATGATTCTACCAGCCTATCAAAAAAATAACTCTCAGGTTTACTCTTCACATACAGCACTGAGCCCCACGGGGTCTGCCTACAGCTCATTCTCCCCACTGAGAACCCAGCTCTGTCCCAGCGCTGTGTGACCAACGTGCCGCTTCTCTTCCAAGACTTGTACATTTTATAAGGATGAAGTACACTGGCTCTGAATGAAGGGGTTTTTTTTTATGTATCCATTCAAATTATAGATCCAACTGACTGGTCTTTGCTGCTATTTTAATCCCAGTCAGCTAATATGGATTTGCCAATTCAATTGCAAGAACATATTTGCCTCTTTTCCAATGCAGATGTCCTCAAAGTGTAAGTGGAATTAACTCTTTTTATTCATTCAGACTCTGTATTCCTAAAGAGGCTTCATCTAAGGGCCTCACTTCTGCCACAGCATGGCACTTCTTAAGTGATAGTCTTATTAAGGTTGGAAAGGACAATTTAAGTGTTCATCTGCATTAACACAAGTCACAGCGTTCGCACCAAGTAATATTGGGTGCCTAAATTAGGAACTCTTACTGCTTAAGAAAATATTCTTAAGTGCATTCTCCTGTTGCCTGTCTATGAATCCACTTTTTATACAGCTATACTTAGACAGGCTGAAGAATGAAACGTAGATAGTATGGATATTCCCCAAAGCCTCTTCTAGTTGCCCTTGACTAAGCCCTGTAACTTGTCCGATCTGTGATTTTTAGAGGTGGAGATCCCACTTTTTCTTGTGGTCTCAATCCACAATCTCTTCCATTGTAAGAAATTCCTTATTACTCACTGATGTTTGATGTAACACTCCATTTTTCTTAAATGACTGGATCTATTCCATGCCATGTGTTTAACAAGAGGGTGCAGCACATTTTTTAGTAGCGAATGGCTTTCCATTGATGAAAAATGCACCCACCCTTGGTAAATCTACAGCTATTACTCTAGAAATAAGGAAATCCTGGTAATCCCATTAATTGTTGATGTGGTCAGGTTTTCTTCTACAGCTTTTATTCAGTAATAGATAATACAGCATCCCAGAGTCCAAGATTCTCATGGAGACGTGCATTCATTTTGCAGAACAGACTGCAACATGTGGCACAGAAGCTACGAAGACCCACATTTCATGCAGACATCTGTGAAAACCCAAGACAATACCCAGCACAGATGAAAGTCTGACACCGTGAAAATGATTAGGAACAGCAACCAGACATGCAGACAGCACATCCTCGTGCAGAAATGCCAGTTTTCCTTCTCTGCAATGCACAACCCACAACAAACCCAAAGCTGTCACTGCAGTAGAATCTGCTCCTCTGGGTCATGCCTGTACCCTTGGTGACACATTTTCAGGTGCCAAATGGTTAGGTGGACCATTTCAAGACTGCTCAACTCCCCTCTGCAACATGCAGAAGTGAAAACAACAAGATTTTATCTGTTTTCCTGACTCAGCAATTTACATTGGAAATCACATATGAGGCAAGTGAGAAGTTTTGGTGCAGGGGATGATTCAGGATTAGAAATAATTAAAATTCAATAATCAGGGTATAAAAGCATGGGGTTTTGTGGGGAAAAATGGAGGCACTTGCTTCCTGAAGAACCTACAGCTATGTGAAGCAAGCCAATAAAAACTGAAAATAATTTGACACAATTTGAGAGGAATTGATTTAAAAAATTGAGCAAAAAAATACTTGAACAATACGTGTGTGAGACCATGCAAAGTTTTGCCTTTGGAAGTACCAATAGCTATGAACTATTAAGGGCAACCAGAATACTATTAATCTAAATGAACACAACCGATAACCATAATAATAGGATTAATAAATCAGGATCACTAAGAGGACTATCAGCCTTTGCATTTGATTTTTTTCTTTGTGTTTTTAAAAGACAAGCACATCACACCTGTCATCCCTTCCTTCCTAGAAACACACATTATGTAGCTGCAGTAATCCATCCATCCATCCATCCATCCATCCATCAGTGGGTGAGCCATATGTATGCAGGATTCAACTCTTTTATTTAGTAAACAATTATGAGAAAAAGCTCTTCAGTCAAACTAAAGCTATAAATGCAGTCAATATCACAGTATTTTACCAGTATATTTTATACATCATTTTCAACATAGAGCTAGGTTACTATTACTGTCTGACTACCACGATCCTATTAGTACAGTGAGCTGTGCAACTCATTGCCACAGCACATTGTAAACAGTTGAGTTAAAAATGCAACTAGACATAGTAATGGAGGGAAAATTCTAATAAAGGGCTATTAAACATAGACATCACCTTTAGATCAGGAAATCCCAAGCCACAAACTGCTCGAGTCTGGAGGAGTATTTTGGAAAAATAATGCTATTTTTCAGCCTTTTTCTTCAATCTCCTCTATGCAACAGTTATCAACCCCTATGGGGCTTTTTAGGGCTTTTTGTCTGGATTAATTTTTTCTTAGACCCAGTACAGCCATTAGTATATTCTTAACTACATTTCTAGACTCCAATCCCCAATACCACACTTCTTCACAAGACTACTGGAGGTCACTTAGTAATACTTACAGAATAGCTGAGCAAGAGTGTCTTCTATGCAGACTGAAAACACCTATCACACATGAGTATTCTGAATATTAATATGCAACCTGAAAATCAGGAGTTATCCTTGGGCCTACATCAAGTGCCAAAGTAGAAGCAATCTGTTTTTCAGAAGTTTTGCAAAAAGGCAGGAAGAATGGTAGAAGGTAATTAACTATGATTTTTTCTAGTTTTACTGCAGCAACTTGACACAAACAGAATGAAAAGACTCTTCTTGTACCCAAGCTTACAGAATAAGCTAGAGGGGAACATCACTAAATTGTCCTTTCTACTGGCCTAAGACACACTGAATTTGTGCTTACATTAGCAAGTTGGACCACCTGTAACACCAGATTTGTATGGCAAAACAGATGGTACCGAGCACCTGACATCCACATTATGCATGATTCAGGGGGGTTATTTTGGCCTAATTTCAGTCTGCTCTCATGGACTGAGCATGCATTAGTGGTTATAGTGCATCTGGTGTGTCTCTGGAGTCTGTCTCTGGGATTTACTTTCATCAGTCCAGTTTACTTTTGTAAATCCTCTTTGTGCACTCCAAGTCTGCTCTGATGTGCAAACTAAAACACAGTAAATAATGATCAGGAGAGGCCCTTTAAAAGCATGTTCCTGAATCAAATTAAAATGCTAATTCAGTGCATTTTGTGTCATTCCTGACATTCCTCCTCCTAAGCCATGCTATGACCAACTTGTTAGCAAATTCTCTGTCACATAAAACCTGTGATTCACCTGAATGCCCGTACAGAAAGCAGGATTTCTCTCTAATCCTGCTGGCACTGGCCTGTTTTGCACTTGCTGGAGAAGGTGGCATGTTCCAGTTTGAAAGGAGGAAGAAAGTACAAGTCTGGCTTCAGTTTACTGGAATCAAAAAGGAGAGGCAATGAGCATATTCACCCTTTAAACCTTAAGAAACCAGAGCTGGAGTCTATCAGTATTACACTTGGACAAGTTATGGATTGGCCAAGCTATGTCATTGAGATGATTGCGTAAAATTCTGTTCATCCTTGTTTATGAAAGGTTATTTCAGCCTGGAAGAGGTACCAAGAAAGATTAGAAAGATATGGAGAGCCTCACCTTGAAGAGAATCTTGACTTGTTGAATATATTGGCAATTCAAAACAGTACCTATTGATTCAGTACAGACATACAGTGAACACACGGAGAAGAACTTTCTCTGGTAAAGAATAATTCTGGCCAACGAAAAGGGGGTTCTCTCATCAGAGGAAGTTTGGGGACAGCCTTTTACTGAGAAGCAGGTGCAAGAAACCCAAGTAGTTTAAATATAGCTCTCAATGCATTTCTGAAAGCAAATACAACGTTTGGTTTCCTGGAAGAGCTGGGGAACAGACTGAAAAGATCTAGGCAGTTTCTTTCAGTTTTAAATCCTAAGCACATACTTTATATCCCAATACCGATGGAAGCCAGTGATACTCAAGATCTTGTTCGTCTCAACAAACTTAACTGTTACTCTGATCCAGAGTGCACTCAATCACAAAGGGTTTTCTTAGGGGTACTGAAATACAAGGCTTAATTTAAAAAAAATCCCAACTGAAAATCCCTATGAATATTAAATGCTGTCAGTAACAAAATACTTACTAAAACAAAACAAAACCTAGTATCATTAACTCCATCTATCAACCTATTGGGTGAAATTTACCTCTAGCATCATGGACTCAGTTCTGAAAGGACTGAAAATCTCATCTTCCTGGGCCAACGCCTGGGTACCTCTGAGGATGGCCATCTCCATGCAAGGAGCTGGGATGAACTGTAAATACTGAGATGCAAGTCTAGTGGAAGTCAGTGTCATGTAAGTAAATACTGAGAACTTATTCAAAATGAGTTACCCAGGGTTAAAAAGTAATTCTTTGGTTGTTTCACTCAACACATTAGGCCTAAAGCTATATTTTTCTATATCATCTTTATGTCAGCATACACAAAACAGTCAATGCTAACATAAAAGGCCTGTGCAGTCCATTTATTTGAGCCCTTAGAAGATGCTTTTGAAAGAGAAATAATGTGATTGTAAAATTTCATTTCAGATCTGGGGCATGAAAAAAGTACACGCCCTTTTCTTTCATCTTTAAATGTAAGGCAAAGAGCCACTTGCTTTTTCTTGTTGAATTAAAATGAACTGGAAGACAAAGCACATAAAGCAAAAATCCTTCAAGCATCATCCCTTTAAATCACTGCTTTGTGAGAGAAAAGAAAGTGGCTTTTCAGCATATGAAAATATTATTATATAGCTTGGGTTTGTGGTTTTGGGTTGTAGACCAAAGGAGAATGTTTAATTTGCTGAGAAAGATAAATCTGTTTCTGTTTTGCATTCCACAACTATTCTGAAGCATATTTTCCTGTGTGATAAATAATCATTCAAGGCATCTGTCAGATTGCTCCTAGTGTTTGCATTGGGTTCAAAGTAAAACCTCACAACTCTCCTACTTTGCTTTCTACACAAAGTATTTGGACAAAGCTAAGGCAGGAGGCCTTCACTTACCCTCAGCCCTTAGGCAGAATGCCTCACTGAAATCATGCACACACCCCAGAGAAATCTCAGTGGCAAAATATAGCACTGAATGGTATTGAAGAGATCCTCCTAATCAATAGCTTGTCAAATCAAAACAGTATCTCTAGATCCAGTACATGACAGTGCCGTGCTGGATCAGATCCAGAGCTGTCTATTGCAAATAACCATTGTGAAATATTTGTCATCTACAGAGAAATGACTCCCATCCATCTGGGAAATACTCAGATCTCATCCTCCTCACCTTGCTGTTCTGGGGTGCCCCATGCAATCACCGAATTTAACCTCTTTGGGCTGACAGCCATGCAGAACGGCTTACCCCATGAGTTGCTGCAGGCTCGCTGAGAGCACAGCCCAGACAAAACACCTTTCGGCAGACCGCAACTGAGCGTCAGGTACACAACGAAAGCTAAATCAGAGTCTTTTTTGCTGTTTTGACTTTAGCTTATAAAGCTGTTCTGCCATTCTGCCAACTGCTTCAATGCAATCCACTCAGTTTGGACATAACGAGACCTACTTTTGTATGGAAGATTCTTTGTAAAGTGGAGGCTGCTCTTTTATATAACGAATATAACTAGTGACTGTTCTGCGAAACCTGTATTCGTAACTGAGGATATCAACTGCTGCCTCTATTTCTCAGTCAGCAGAGCAATATGTCAACAACACAAATATTTTAGAGACTTTGTGACGCAGTTAGTTGTCAGTCATAAAGCAATTTAGGACTCACAAAGCAATTTAGGGGTCTGAAATATTGTTTCATTTTCAGTAGTAGGAAAATTACATTCAACTGAAGAGCAGTTTTGCATCTTATCAAAGAAGTGCTAAATTGAAAGTCTTCATTTATATAAGCTACATTTGCCTGGAAGCTTGTGGAAGGAGAAAGCAGAAAAGACCAACCAGCTATTTAGCAAAAGGTGTGTCTCATATTTTGGAACATTATTCACTACAGCAACAGCAAGATTTAGAGATAACCCAAACCTGGGATGTTCCCACCATGACTGCCTTTGCACTGAACAGAATTACTAACAACTGACCATCTAGCTAGAGAAATAGTATGTCCAGTATTATATCCAAACAGGTGTTTTTCTCCAGGAAGACTATCAGAGTAGTAAATCTACTAGCATAAAAAAATACAGAAGGAACAAAATTAAAGTTTCTGTGAGATTTGAACAGTGCATGTTACTTAAATTGTGACAATATCTTTTGAAAATCCTTCTGGTAATCTTGGTGTTTTATTTTTAACCAACACACATGCAGACAGACAGAAAGTAAGTCAGACAGAAAGATAACTCCTACCCTCGCAGGCTGCAAAGCCACTGCTGCCTACACACAGCAAACCCAACAGGCAGGCCAGAAAAAGCATGTCACATGCGCCCAGAGATCCAAAATAGAGAAAGGTCAGGTTTAAGGGTCAAGATAGTTACGTGACAAGTAACGAGATCCAGCTCTGGGGAATTTCTTTCAATTCAGTCCCATTTCATAATGCTCATCTGTTTGTAAGCAGTTTTAGTGTTCCAGCAAACAACACGTACATGAGTGCACCACCACAGCAGGTCCCCTTTCTGAAACCTTAGCAAAGAGGCCAAGGCTGAAAGTACATCATGTCCAAAGAGCCTTTTTTAGCTATGGTGTCTCCAAACTAGGCTTAAGGTATGTGAGCCAAATGCACACAACGTTGAACTGCTGTTGTGCCTCTTACAAGTGTTCTTATAAAACAGGTACTAAAACTACTTTTCTGAGCTCTAGCACATCTGACAGTACTCAAACTTCACTGACAGCACTTAAACTTCACAATAACTTTAAATAAATTGCTTTTAAATAATAATAATTTAAAGAAAGTTAAATGATGAAGCTCTGTGGTAGGTACTCCTGCCACTGACATATTTGAGCTCTGAGACTCATCTGCCAGACGATTATGCTGAACTTCACCAAACGCTATTACTTTATGGGAGAACATGAACAAGCACATTACATTTAATCAAAATCAAAATATTTATGTGATTATTTTATGACAGCCACAGATAAGAAGCCAAGCTGATAACAGACTATTGCTGAAATTCCCAGATTAACTTCCTGTGCTTTCATATAGACAAAGAAGGCACAACATCATCTGTGAGATGAAAAAGTTGTCCTGCATTTCAACTTGCTGACCACGAGCATAACAATTTTTGCTTCCCTTGCACCATTAATTACTTTGGGTTTGTTTCTCAAAAAGCTCTTTCAGAAAGTTGTACAGAGAGTAATAAACATGCATTACTCATCGGGTCCTGGAAATCTCTTTGCATTTATAAAGAGCTTTCAAAATAAATGGATCTCAGTTCTAACACTTTGCCACAACATTAATGCCACTGTACTCACCAAAACAACCCAGGAACAAGTTGCCGCACAGGCATGCATGACAGCCTTTTCTGGACATTATTTTTTAACGTTTTTCTTTGAATGTTTTCTTATCCAAGAGATTAATAGCCTCCAAATAGATGTTACACAGTATTTGTCTGTACGCGGGTTTTAATTATTCTGACACCTTATACAATTCCATATGGCTAAATGGATTAAATGACATTTTGAAAGATTTACTGCACTGCTAACATCTCTAAATTTGCATCTGGAAGTATCTTGCTAAATCACTGAGTAAACAAAAACTTACTAAAGTGAGGGCTTACACCAGATTTAATAACACAACTTTTTCTGTAATAGCTACTGACACAGCTACTAATTCATCACTTTCTCGCACATGAAGCTGAATTTTCTATAGCCAAAACAAGCACCACATGCTTCTGTTTTTTTTCTGTAGTTCACAGTGGTTTTCCCGGGTAAGAAAGCCAGCCCAGTATCTGAGATACCAACCAGTGCCAGTGCAGCAGAGATTACAGAGACAGGCAGAGATGGAGCTTTTGTAAATCAAAAACAAACATCCCAGCCTACAGTTTCTAAATTCATTCCTAGGTACGGTGTTTTGTGTCAGCCCGATATAATGAAGCCTTACAGAAGGAGAGAGGAAGATAGGAAAAAAAGCAAAAGAAAGGCAAATCATGCCACTACCTTAAGAATGGGATGAAAATCCCTGCTGCCTCCCTGGAGCTGGACGTGTCCATCACACTCCAAACCTCACCAGGAAAGCTCGGCGTGACGAAACAAAAAGGGTTTACCAAGAAAACGGAGAGAAGGCAAAAAAAACCCCAAACCAAAAAAACCCAAGCAAAACAAAACAAAACAAAACAACAACAACAAAAAAAAAAACCCAGAAGAAAAGCCGTATGTCTTTACAGCCTGATCTCTGAAGCTGTAATGCATCTTAAAGCCTATCTACCTCTCTGAAGGGACTTACCACAAGCGTGCAGCACAGGAACTTGTTCATTGTGGTCGGTGGAAGAAACCTCAGCGAGCTGGGAAATCAGGCAGAGAGTCAGCTCCTGCTCCAGTCTCCTAGCAGCCTGCTTACATCCCCCAACATTAAAGACACGATATATATATAGTCCCGGTGTAACAGGAAGCTTTGGCTCAGCTTTGATCACTCATTCCCTACCATGACCAAACTTTTCTCTCGCGCGCACTCTCTCCCCCTCTTTTTTTTTTTTTAAGGAACCTGTAAAACTTGATGACTTAATGGAACCCTTTGAGTGCTGTAACCACAGACTGGAAAATGCAGGAGGGAGTGTCAGGGGCTGGCCAGGGGAGGGTTTAATTGGGCTCTGTCTGTCTGGCTGTCTGTCCCCCCCCCTCCTCTTCCCTGGGCAGCTGGCTTATAGAATCATAGAATAGTTTGGGTTGGAAGGGACCTTTAAAGGTCACCTCGCCCAAGGCTTGGAGGGGAGACACGCACCGCGGGGATGACAGCAGCTCCCCAGGCGCCCCAGGCTCACGGGAGGCACAGTTAGAAATCCCAGCTGGAGGCTGAGCCCCAGTGCCCATAGCAGCACGGCCGCCCGCTCGCAGGGCCCTCCAGCACAGCCGGGGCCGCCATTTCCTGGGGAGGAAGAGGGTTCCTTTCTGCTCGGCTCCTCAGGGGTATCCAGGAGTGGGGCTGGCTGGGAAGCAAAGGCCAGGGAGGGGGAGGCTGAGGAGAAGGAGGATCCCTGCCGGTTTCCCTTTCCTGCTGAGGCAGGAATGTGAGGAATGGCCCCATTGCCCCTGCCTTCTGCCAAGGCACTGCGCAACATGATGAGTGTCCGCCTGCCTGGGCCACCACTGGCCAGTACCAGCCCCGAGGGGCTTAGTGAGGAGGAGAGACCCGTGGGAATGATATGGGGCTTTTGCATGTGCAGTTGTGATTTCCCAGTGACATCCAGCGTTCAGAAAAAAGGAAGGCTCAGCGTTTTCAGTAAGCCCTTGTCCACAGGAGAGGCCCCTCTCAGGGGCCTGTTCTTCCTGCCCCCACTTGCCATGCAGTGCTTTTAGTTAGAAAAGGGCATTTATCTAAAGCCATAAGGATCAAACCCTGCTGGTCTTGCCTCCCTGGATTTCTCAGAGGGCTCCCTGGAAGCCCCCCAGGGAGCCTGCGTGTACCAGGCACAGGGCTGAGCACAGCTTCCCAAGCAAATGGGCAGAGAAAGGATTTCTTCTCCCAACCTGCAGATGTTCAGAAAGTGATTATGGGAGGCTATGGGATCCTGGAGTAGAAGCCAAACCCAGATGTGCCTCCAGTTTTCACAGATGGTTTTCTCTCAGTTTTCACAGGCCAGACCAAAACCTCAGCTCTGGATATTCCAGCTCTCAAGCATTTGAAATCTGGGGCCCATGTTGGCTCTGGGTTGTGCAGTTTTGCCCCTTTGAGTCACAAGGCTGTGGGGGATTGGCAAAAGAGTGAGGTGGAAAAAGCCTGCATATTGTTTCACAAAAATTCAGCTATGCTAAGTCAGGAAACCATCGTCTTAAAGAAGGACAGCCTAGGCACATTCCTCCTTACACATCTGTAACCGTTTGAACACCCACAAAGCATAACCTAGGATTGAAACAGATGCTGATTACACTCGTGTGGATGATAAAAATCTGAGACACTTGAATTAGTGATGAGTTCTTTGTAAGAGGTGATATGACAACTAGCACGGAAACCCTACCACCCGAGGGAATATTGCTGGCATCTGTTGGGTAGTAATCACCACTCGATTACTATTGCACCTTGAATGGATGGTGTAACTGTTCCTGTAATCTTTTCAGAGCCTTTTAGTACTTTAGCATCTATTCTTAGATATATTTATGAACATACCGCCCAGGTAAAGGAACAGTAGTACCAGTAAACATGATCTACCTCTACATTTCTACATTTTCGTTGTGGGATAGGGGGAAGGATTCTTTTTGAAATGGCCAACTTTGACCATGTCAGGGTAGCTATGCCTGAGTATGGTATTCTTCATATATGGACCAACTTTAAGTGTCAACCAGAATGCTATAGCAACTCCATCAGCAGAAGTTATTTAAGGTAAACTAGCTTTATTTCCTCAGAGGTCGAGAGCCGAACATAGCAATGTGTCTCTTCTCCTGATTGGAAAAAGCAAGGTGCAACGTCAACTCAGAGGTCCCTGGGAGGTGGCTGAGGTTGATTGCTTCTTGCTCAGATATAGCAGAAAGAAAAGCATCAAACCTATAGCAAGCTCCCTGTGATTAATTGGACAGCGTAACTGAATTTCAACGGGCTTTGGATTGGGCTGTGTCTTCTCATTGCTGGTGCCAGCCATAAATACACAACAGCTGGCTCTCTAGAGAAATATAAATGTAGCTCATAAGCCTGTGTTTAAACAGGTTAATGTGTAGAGAGAATATTGTTCATATCAGAATTTTCTAGAGATGGAAATATTTTATGCTGTGAAACAGACCAGAAAAGAAATTAAAAAGCCATTAAAATTCTTTAGCCAAAAATGTGGCTATGTTTAAGAAGTGGCATCTTCTTCAACACATCTGCTTTGTGTATATTTTTGTTCAGAGTTAGATTTGCCTGAAAAGACATTTTACTCCCATAAGCAGTGAAAAAACTGACACAGGTTAATGAGAAGAAAACAGATCCTCCTTGAGCTCATTCAGCTAAATGGAAGGGGGCCAAGGTGTATCTGTTTCAGTGAGGACAGCAGGTTTGGACAGATGCTAAGGAGACCATCGTCTTAATGATACATGAACATGAAAGTTTCAACTATTTAATCTCATTGGAGTCTGTGGAGCTGGCTGTGGATGTTAGGAGGGAACAATATAGTTGTACTTAGCATGTTTGATCTGGAAATCACAAATAGACAATAAATACAGGATCCCACACTGCCGTTTTTAGTGTCACTTTTCAGAGAAGAATTGTGCCATAACAAGGTTTAAACTGCAGTTTGAATGTTTTCACAAGTGCTTTACAGTGTTGCCACTTTGCCTTTGGGAATTAGTTAAGATGTGCTTTGCAGAGCATGGAATCATAGGACAAGGCAGTAAACCCTGTAATAAACACTTGTCCATGCTACAACCAAGTTGTTCTCAGCAGTGTTTAGAAGAACCACGTTTGTGATTACATGCCATAACAGGGAAGAGACACAGCCTGAAATTGTTTTTTAAAAGTTAAGTCCCTTTAATTATTCATTATCCATAACATAGTTTACAAGATGTAGAAGGAAAAGAAACTAAAAAAAAAAATAATCAGATTTTCTTCTTTTGCTAACAAACCTAAAGTGGTGGATATAGGCATTAAGTAGCCTGCTCCATGTTACGGGAATATGACTAGCTTGTTTTAAAAATCATTAGTTGAAAGTGATGCAGAAACAGCCCTCTAGTTAACAGAAATTATTCACTGCAACTTGTAACAGTAAATACAACTGGGGAAAAAGGATCACTTTCATTGGGCAGACTGAAAGTTCCTGATACCACATTGCTTTCAATCAGTAATGACGTACTTTTGGTAGGACATCAGCTTATTGATTCAGTAGTAGTCATATTTCCAGACAGGTATTTATCTTTCCCTGGTTTTTATCCTCACTATTTGTATTGCTGTCCTGGATGTTATGATTGTTATAAATCTATTTTTATTCCCATGCATCATTATAATCACCAGGTCTATAAATGGCTTTGCTCTTTAAGCCTGTCTGCTATCTGGAAAAACTCACAAGTCCAGACCAGTGAATTGGTGCTGGCAGGTGAACGCCGTGTAGCTGAGTCATCTCAATATATCAGTGTGATGTTTATTGAGCCCAAGCAACAAACAGTGGGAAGACTGTGGCTTCAGGCTTGGGACTCAAAACTCACCACACATTGCATTTAGAGAACACTCAGAGCTTCGTCATTAACAGATTTCTGTCAAACTAAGGGGAAGAGGGATCTCAAAAAGATCGATTGCCTCTGAAAGCAAACATGTTAGTACCTGCAAGAACGAAACAATCTGGTGTTCTACCATGCTGTTACAGTAGTCCCTTAGAAATTAATCTCTCTGTTTAAATTGTAAGAGCTGATGATCTGAACTATCCTGGGAAAACTTTGAAAATGGAGGCTTAAGGAAACCTGGTAATCTGTGGCCAGTGTAATGGTGCAGGTAACAGGAAGGTATGTTTCAGATTTTGCTGAAGTAACTGAAAACCCCCTGCGATATTTCCCCATCCCTTTTCTCTCATATAACTCAGAAACCCTGGGGAAGAGATTTCATGCCAACGTACACTGAAGGAAGAGAAAAGGTATTTAGCTAATAATGTTGTCAAAAGAAAACTTATACCTAAGTGGTTATCTTTGTTTTAACTGTGTGGCTTGTTGTATCTTGTACATGGTTTTGCCTCATTTTTTTGATTGAGACCTTGGCGCATTTTGTATATCTGAGGCAGATATGAGGTGCTAATATACCAAAAGGAAAACCTCACTTGTCAAACTATGTATCCAGAGAAGGAAAGATGGAGCTTGTCCAATCAAAACAGAACTTGATTTGGATTAGAGGATTTGAAGGTCGCAATAGAGGAACTGAAAAATTGGAGTCACAGAATATATAAAGTTACCAGCCATAAACAATGAAATACAAACGTCTCCTCCAACTTCAAAATGAAGAAGGCCATATATTCTTTGCTGTTCGGGCTTGCCTACCTAGGGAATTAAGTCAGCTTGTGAATATGAAAAGTGCTGGTTTCCTAGATGGACACCCTGAATCTAGTCCCTTTCAAAGTGGATTCATACCACGTCACTCCTCTGGATTTGTGAATTTTTCAGGTTGTGTAAGCAATCTGAACCAGCTAGGATCAGAGTCCTAACTTTCATATGGCGTAGTTGAGAGTAAACCCCTTACCTCTGTATGGAGGCCACCAAACTGCTGCACCGTGTTTGCATTTCAGCCTGCTTCACAGTCACTTTGACCTACAGTCAAACAACTTTGAGCATAAGGGGAGCTGAAGGGCTTGGAACTGAGAAATGGCCGTGTCGTTTAGTCATTCCTGCCTTGGCCTTTTTTGGCCTTGAATTTCTTTCTAACTTGATCTCTGTGGCATCAGGAGGTTTCTTACAATGATTCAGAACCTTCAAGCACTCAGAAAGCTTTAAGGTCTTCTGAAAAACTCAGTTGTAAACTCCAACCATTTGATAAGAAGGAATTCATTGTTCCCAGAATCAACGTTTCCAGTTAACACCAGTACTCCAAAAGAGACAGCGCATACTTTACCGAAAGCTACGGAAACTGGAACTGAAACAAGACAAGCTTTAGCCAGTAAGATTTTCTGGCTAACAGGTTTTTCTTTTTTGTCTCTACTAATTTGCTTTCTACTCTGTAATTGAAGGTCACTGGTTAAGGAAAATGGTCCCATTAGCTCATGAGGAGCGGCTGTAATTTCATTGCTTTCAGTCTGACTTCATTGTGTATATTTGGGTGGTATTAACATAGCACCAATTTTCCCTCCTTCTGGTTTTCCACATACACAAGGACGTCAGGCCAGCAATGATGCCCTGCTTGGCCTTCAATGAATTTTGCATGGACATCTGAGGTTTTTTTTGCTACATGCTCTGAATTTAAATCTCTCAAAAACTGGGTTCATTCAACTGTGGAACAGCTATTGGCTTGTGCAGCTTGATGGACAGCCTGTATCATTTACATCTAAATGGTTTCACCACCTGTGGATTGCTAGGCTCTCCCCTTCCAACCAGGATTGTAGTTAAAGGCAGTTATCATCTATGAGAAGCAGCTGACTGCTCCTTGGCACAGGACCTTGGCTGCTTCTTGTGTGCAGTAAACCTCTACAGTACAGCAGGGACTTTGAATGCTGAAGAATCTGAAACACAGGTGGGATAAGAGACCAGAACCTCAAGTGTAGACTTTACTGAGGTTGGACAGATAAAGCATTGTGAGACTGCAGCCTTTTAAGGAAATCAACCAAAGTAAGAATACTGGGTATAAGAGCAGTATCTTCCAGGTGCAAGTATCAAACAATGTCAGTCCTGTGAGGTATGTAGATAACATTACAAATCCAGTAATTTCAGACACATATAGCATTGCTTTTTCCCTTATTTATAAAAAGTTTCTGACCTTGTCCTCTGGCATATCACTACCATGCTCCTTTGAGCTTCTCCAACAGCCTCTCCTTTTCTTACTGAATTAGTTAAAGCATCTTGTCCACACCTTTGAGAGATACGTGGTCCTTTCCCTTCCTAATTATCTTCATGTTTCTTTTCACGTGGCTTCTGTTTCCACTGAGGCAAGCCTCAGCTTGCCCATTTTCCCACAACCATCTCTATGGCTTCTTCAGTACTGTCCTCTGTTCACAGGTCAACCTTCTTGAATGAAGTTTGACGACTTTCTAGTCCATCCATCTTCTCTGGGAGCAACCCACTGCCTGTGAGAGATGAGTGTCTGAGGGGCAGGCCAGGCTAGTATAAACAAATATTTTTTTCAACTGTATGTAATATATGTGTGTATACATATTATAAAAATTAATGTACTTCTCTGCCGTCTACTTGCTGTACTTCTTTTAAAAACACTTTAAAGTTTCTTAAGAAAATATGTTGCCTTCCTCAGTCTTTGTGCAGCAACACCCACAAAAAGCCCCACCTATGACTACACAGAAACAATCACCATAAAGTAACGAAATTAATAATGAACATCCTATGTTTCCTCCCCAAAACAGCTATCAGAATTTATTTGAAATTCCTTGTGCAATGTCAGCTCTGCAATTTCTGGCTTCAAAGGAAGTGCAGCGGTGCAAGCCAAGAAAAAAAGGAGGGACCTTCAAGAAGTAACACAGAAGGAATATGCAATTTGTGGATGATGGCAAAAGTCACTCAGAAAGCTTGCCACGTCCCTGCAGAAATAGCACATGCTCGTGTACTAAATGCTCTGAAGCACCTTTTTGGTACTTTTGCTTGTGCCAAACTTCAGGCATAATAAAGCTTTTGTCCTTTTCTTGGCAGAGAAGGCTAAAAACCAAAAAAACGAGGGGGAGAAGGTGGAAGGAATTTCAGCCTCCTCAGGAGATGCATTCCAGCCGGCATGGACTGCACTACATCCTCCCTGGATGCTCCAGCACATTCCTTTGTTCCCTCTGACCAGATATTTGCTTTTGTTTAGTCCATCAGTGCCCTGCAAGTTTTACCTCCTTTGCAATGTGGAGTGCATTGCAGAGTCCTTGTCTCTTAGCTCTGAAGTTTCCCCAGATTTAGCACTTTTATCACATGCTGCTCTTTACTCACTGTTTTAAAAGAACTATTAATTATTGTTATTAATTTCTCTTATTCAGGGCTGACAAGTGAGCTAAATTAAGCTTTGGTGGAAGCCAAACTAGCTGTCGACTTCATGCATATTTATTCTCCATCACCATATGCACAGCAGGGTGGCACCCTGAGAGCAACAACACAAATTCCAGCACCTCACCCAGCAGGGACCAGAGCACTTAAAGAGATTGCCCAGAGACAAGTGACTATTGTTCACAAGGGAATGCTGTTGATTTAAAGATTTTGCATCTACCATACTGTGCCTCAGTTAGCACCATGGGTTTGCTGTATTTCATGAAATGTGAATTTTAAACATTGGATGATTGAATTCTCTGTGCGTATGCGTGTGTGCAAGATGCACCTCTTCCCTGAATCCACCTTTATTCACCCTTCTAAAAAAATCTAGGTTTTCCTCTCAGCTTTCTTCTAAGCTTGTCTGCTCCCAGTGTTTGGGGGATTTTGGTTTTGATGCTTCCCCTCAACTTTCAAGCCTCTGCTTTTTTTCGCTTGGAGATCTCCATACACTTTCATATTTCTAGAAATGCTAAAATTCTTCTGGCCTGCTATCTGAGTAAGCAATACATCTTTGTACTGTGGGGTGAGTTTGCATATTACCACGTTCCTAATGAATCAGGATTCAAGAATATCGCTACTAGGACAAATACTAAGGAAGGAGTCTACAGTCAACAGTGGTGGGCCATGAACCAGGCTTGTCTCAGTGAACAACAAATTAAAGGCTCCTCCCTCAAAGCTATTAGTAAGAAGCAGATTTTATTTTTTTTTTTTTAGCAGGAGCAAAGTAGAACTTGCTTGATAAATCCATGTATTGCAGGGGATCCTGCCCGCTTGATCTTTCATGAAATTTTGCACTAAGTGTCCCTGCAGCTACAATTTCAACTCGGGGAGCTGGAAGCATGGCTCCTTGGCTGGGTCTGCTCTTGGACTGGCTTTGGACTCAAGAGTCTTGGGAAGCAAAAAATAAAAAGAGAGGAAGTGAATGTTCACCCTATTACAAAGAATTAATACAGAAGAGATGAACATACTTTTTCCTACGTAAAAGCAGATATTGGAAACAAGAAAGAATAGTGATAATTTTAAAGTGCCCTTTCAGTTAAAGAATTCAGTGCTGCTGCTTTAAATTGTGGATGCTGACTGCACAAGGAAAGCTAACAGCGCTCTGATTTGTTGTGAGAACTTCTCTCTAAAATGTAAAAACCTTTCTTATCAGAGAAAGCCTTCCCCTTCTCTGCTCCTGCCATCTTTTTTCATATTGCTATAAAAAGGCTAACAGTAAATGTCAATGAAAATGAAGGCAATGTGGAAATACATAGAAACTGCTGCTCTGTTTTTTTCCCTGTGAATTCTTTTAAGTAATTTTGATCTGCATCCAGAGCAGTTTATGGAGGCACAAAACACTGCATGTGGAACAGTAGGCAAGAATGTGGAGTGAATACTAATGCACTCAAACACCCTCCCCCAAGCTCTCTAAGCCTGAAAAATCCTTCTGCAGCATAACTACCAGTTCCTGTAGGGCTTGCTTGTATCCTCATGGAGGAAAGTCCTCTAGCATTTAATAGACAATTATTATCTTTTCATACACTTTTTGAGCTGTTAGAATTTAATACAAAATTATATTCTTGCCATATTGTAGTTTGGGAAAAAAACCCACAAAACTACAGACTATCATGAATGAATTCTAAAAGGTTTTTAGGGCAGATTTTGCAAGAGAATAATACTTTTTTATAGGATCTGCCTGAATACCTCTTGTTAAATAGAATGGGATTTCTTCACAATAGCAGAATCTTGAACTATATAGATTTTTACAGATAAATTTACCAGGACAAATTTTGGCACTTTAGTGCAAGAGAAGAACAGAAAGGGGCCACCTGTGAAAAACAGAAGAAATTTGAGAAAATAAAAAATTGTCTGTTTTTCCCCCCAAATAAAATATCAGTTCTGGAAGCCTAAATATTTAAATTATTTAAACCTATTCTGCACAAAATGCCACAAAAAGCCTTGCTTTTTCTTCTAATTTCGAAGGCTTAATTGCAATCTGATATACAACCTGGAGATGCCAGCTGAAGTCAATGAGGTGCACAGGACACAGTTTGGGGCCAGACTGGTATCCGAACATTTTTTTTTCACTAAACCGTTAATTTTGTGAAAGGGCCCATGTGATGTCTGGGCTGCAATAGCAGAAGACTGCAATCAGTGACATACCCTTTTCTGCCCCCTCGGCCTTATATTTCTCATAAACTGGGGGTTCATTTTTCCTCCCATTCCGCCTATGAAATTATTTTACATGTTCAGAGTGGAAATACATTCAGGTAGCCACCCAGAAGGACAGATGTAAAATTTCAGCATAAGTGCGCATTGGATGCCTGTCTTCCGTATAGACTCGAGCAACTCCGAGGACAAAGCGGCTGCTGTTCCTGCTCACACACAGAGTTTGAAGTTGTAAAGGGATGAAAAGCATCACAGTTCCATAACTAAACGCAGTAAATTTACTATTTATAAACCTTGCATGTGGGTGGCATGGACTATTTGCAAATGTTTGCTAAATCGAATGTTCGGCCTTGTGCCGACGGGGACTGGGACTGCCTGGGACTATGGACGTAAAAGGAGAAGGGAGAAATTGCACATTACTTCCCCAAGGCCATTTCTCCACAAAAGGATGGGTAGCCCAGTGTGAAGCTCTTGAAAGAGCTGACTTCAGTTCTCTGGTGTGACACCGCCTCGCCCACGCACTCCCAGCAAGACATCTACAGTGATCTCCAAGTTATTTTGGCTCTGTGAGCAGAGATGGGATCTGACTATCTTGCAAGATGGAGCCTGTCATTTACTTTTGTCTTCTTTTTTTTTTTT
>VUYV01000032.1:5453612-5531278 GCA_008711295.1 Anarhynchus alexandrinus | reverse complement strand
TTTTGGCTCTGTGAGCAGAGATGGGATCTTACTATCTTGCAAGATGGGGCCTGTCATTTACTTTTGTCTTCTTTTTTTTTTTTTATTCTGTTTGGGTAAAAAGCCATAAACTGGGATTGCTAACAGATTAATACCTCAAATTGGGATGCAGTTGGGTTCTGCAGTGAGAAGAGCTATATAATTACCTTGGGTAGGTAACTAAGAAGTGGTGCTGACAGGCCTTGGCATTCGGTACGCTGACTGTGACAATGGAAAGATTTATTCAAAACTACTGCGTCAATTAGAGTCTGTATTTTATTTCACTGCAATATGCTTCTTGGTGTTTTGCTTTGTAGCTTATTTAGCAAAATAAGCTCCCTGTTGAATACATCAGCTGACTGTTAAAATGAGTCTGCACAGAAAAGAGAAAAGCAAACCAAGGCCAGACATGCAGACGAGAAGGGTGGAGAAGGAGATTCATCAGCCATTCTGGTAACGCCAAAGCCAGACAGTGATGGTTATCTCTCCATCTCCCCTCTCCCTGCCACACAGCGGTAGGGGCTGGATTCACTGAGAAGGGGAGAGTAAATCTATCCGTTTGGAGCAGAACCCAGATCAAGGACCTCTGAGCACTCTTGACTGGATTTCCATTGGCCCACAGTGAAGACCTGGGTTTTTTTTCACTCCTTATCCCTATCTCCACATCTTCAAGCGGCCTTGCTGCCTTTCCTTCATCTCACCCCTCCCTCCCCAACCTTACCCCATCTTCCATCTAAAAAGGAAGAGGCATAAAGCTATCATGTTGCTTGCTGCAACTACTTTACTCATTTTCCTCGCATGTTGTAACATTTCTTTTGGGACCTGTCTTGACTATTTTCATTTTATACTTCTCTGTTTTACTTACAATGGGGCTATGGTCTCTTGATGTTACCCGAATAAATAAGATCAAGATAAGGTCAAGCATGAGGCAGCGGCATCCCACACACCAATTAAGAGCAGCAGGCACTATCTTAAACATCAAATCAAAACTTAGGCGAGACTCAAATCATGTGTGGGTGTCCCGTCCCCCCCCACCAGCTAGTTTCATTGTATGCCAAGCCCTCGTTCCTGAGATATGTAAGCACATGTCCAACTCTTAAGTGTGTCAGTAGCCCACTGCTTTGAATAGTTACTCACACTATGAAGCACCTTCCTGAACTAGAGCTTCAGTATTAAGTTGAACAGCAGAGAAAAAACCTTTCAACATCCATTGAAAAAGTGCTAATTCAAACCCCATGTAAAATGTGGCCTAGTCTGAAACAGCTACATTATTTCTCAAAAAAAATATACAGCCGGCTTGGCAAAGCTCACTTGTTATTGAGTTAATTTTTATACTGCAAGTTACGGGAAATTAAATAATACCTCACATTTTCCTTTGTTATGGCAGCAATGTGAAAATATTCCAAGTTAACAAATGCTAACACCCTTTAGTAGTCTTCAAAACATAACTAGAAAATTAATATTTTTCTTTAAGATGGTCCTAATTAAAAATCACAGATAGGCACAACCTCTTTTGCCCAGAAACAATGGGAAACCTTTTTAAGTAATGCATATCAATGAAAGAAAATGCAAATGAAATGTAAAGGTAGATAGGTTTCTGATCAAATAACATTTTTTTTCTTTTATTGTCGACCCTTTTGGAGATCCTTTGCCTTCTCACATGCTGGATGGTCGCTTGGAGCACGTCACTTTTTCTGAATAGTGTACATTTGCCCACCGTTGCATTTGTCCCAATGACTTTTCTGTGAAACCACAGCTTGTGGTACCTCCTAAGGGTATTCACAGTGAAAACTTTGTGCATCATTTTAGGGGTGTTGAAATGACTGAAGTACAGTGAATAAGAGACATACAGGAATTTCCCTCACCAGCAGGAGATGAAGTAAACAAATAAGAAAATACAATTTCATCACAAACCCACGGAGGTCGGAGTTGGGTCACCATGTCAAGCAGTATAGAAAGAATAGCTTGGTTTCCATGTTCATTAAATACTTCTCTCTGCTGAAACTGCAAGCAAGAGTGCTAATTAGCACTTGCCACTCTACATGGGAACAACATTATGAGACATCTAAATATTCATCTGGCTAAAAATCTGTAGTTTCTTGTGACCTAAGTTATTTCTGAAGCAATTATTTAGAGGTAAAACAATTCTTCTTCCCCTTTTCAAAACCTCTCTCTCCATCTTAAGCTGTCCTAATTTTGCAAAAAATGCACAATTAATTCTTCTAAAACCCCCATCACTTATTGCTACAATCCTGTATTGTGTGTTGCTCAAAGGATCACATGGCAGCTGCAAAATTTTGCACTGAAACTCTGAACTGACTTAGAGAAGATCATGTGGAAATACATCCCATTTTGACAGTAAAATCACTCCCTGAAACCTCAAGGTGCTGTTCCACTGATTAATTACTATCAGCATAAAAAAAAATGTTTGGCCTATCTTGTCTGCATACACATAGCATCAACTTTTTTATGCCATGCAGTTCACAGAAAACCACTCTTCTATCTCAGTATTGAACCCAGCAGCTTTTGTCCACTTTTTCCAAAGAGACATCCAGTCTGTATTCAAAGACATCAAGTGGAGAATACACCAGTATTCTTGGTATTTTGTTCCAATGGTTAACCACCACCAAAATTATTTCCTGACTGTTTATTTTCAGTATCTTCTGATTTAAATTATGCAGACAGTTCTTCCTGATGTCATTTTGAACAACTGAAGCCTCAGTCCAACACCTATTTAAATCAAGGGAAACATTCCTATTGATTCCAAAGAATATTGAACCAGCTCTGAATTATATATAACACTTCTCTGTGGTTTATGAGATGAATGTTAAAGAAAGTCTCTCTTAATTTTCCAGCAGAAAGAGAATATGAATGATAGAGAGAATGCTGCCCTCTCATGGTTTTATGGATGAATGTGTTCTCATAATATATTAAAAATACAGAAATAACATTTTTAGGCTGCTACATGCTGATCTGTTCTCTTTTGTGTATTGCACTGAAAGGCAAATTTGTAACAGGCATCGCTCCTGCCACGATAAATAATATAAAAGCTCCTAAAACACAGCCCATTAATGGCAGACGTGGAGGTAATGAAGCACAAGGAGAAAGGGTGATGCAAGAGACAAGTTTACCATCACTGTTTTCCAACCAGCTTTGTAAGGTGAAGCTGGCTGGGGTGCAGCTGGGTACTCATTTCCACACACACACCACCACCACCACCACCCCCACCTGAAACTATGGAACCTCGCATGTTCCCAGGATGAGGACTCATCCGTTCTCCGGATGTACTGTTTCTCACACTGTGCTTTCCCTGCTGGACAAGTCCTGGGTGCCACTGAGCACGAGGTACAGGAAGAACTTTTCTGGTTGAAGAGCAAGTCAGTTCAGCAGTGTGCACCCAAATTATGGGAATCTTTTTCCACTCCAAATGAGTAATCTCCTGTGCATGTATAAAGGAACAGAAATAGGTACAAAGTAACTGCAAGCTTCCTACATGTCCTCGGTAGCTGTAAAGCAGTATGGAACGTATCCAGCACACCCAACATATCCAGTGTATGCGGAGCCCAGCTACAGAACTAACCACAAGATCAGAGCTGCTGTTGGCCCTCTCTGCCCTCCTTGTGCACTCTCTGCCCAGTGAATAATTTGACTTTTATTGTCTTCATGACCAATTGAAATTTCACAAAGAAAAGCATGACATCAAAAGAGAAGACCTCATGTGGTGATCTCCCTGGAAAAGGATTCCTGCCGCCTATTCAAAGCAGCCGCCTATTTTTTGGTAAGAACTGCATATCATACTGTATAACCTCAGACCATGAGCTCAGTCATGTCCCACATTCTGCGGAGTCCTTCATGTGCAAAACCATGAAAGAAACCACATCAAGATGTGCAGACCATTGAAATCTTGAAGTAAACATCACTCACATTTATCTATCACTTCCTTACTAGGAATAACGAAATTCTATCTTGACTAACTGCTAAACTATGTTGAATTGGAAAAAAAAAGGCATAAAATAACTAGTTATATTTAAACAATTCATAGGCCAGAATAGACCATTAGATCATGTAGCCTTGTCTCCTGCATAACATGAGTCATTGAATTTCACCTAATTACTGCCAATAAGTTATGTTTGACTATAACATAATCCTCCAGGAAAGCACTAGTGTGATAATGTCAAGAAAGAGAATTTCTCTCTTCCTTTGGCAGTTTGTGAAGGTTAATTCTCTCTCATTGTTAAGTGTTTGAGTATTTGTCCTTCACTTCTCATTGGAAGATATCTGTCTGTCTGTCAGTTGTCATTTTATAGCCTCATTGAGAAAGTATATCTTAGCTTTACAGATGGATCTTCCCAACAGGTGTTACTCAAAGGATTTTTTTTTTAATGGAGATTTTCTAAAAAAAATAATGGCTTCATCTCCACAATGGTATTTCTTAATAGTTATAGGTGTAGTCATGACAACATAATGTAAAATAAGCTTCTTTTCCGATGGGGGGTGTTAAACTGCTGAAGTTACTGCACTGAAAGGGGAACTCCGCCCTTAACACATTGTGAATCATATGGCTTACCCATTTTGCCAAAATAGGACTGGGAAGTTTCAGTCTGGCCATACTAAGGCTAAAAAATGTTTTGGATACCAAATATGAGTATTCAACACATTTCAAAGTTCTTTCTCTTGGGGTAGGTTATAACGCTGTAATGGGGTGAATGGCAGCAGAGTAATTCTGGTTTCCAGTTGGTCTCTGGGAGAAAACCCTTCTATCACTTCTATCACAGTCAACCAGACACATCCCTCTGATCACAGAGTGGATTTTACTGCTCTTGAGTGTCCTAGAGAAAGTGAGAGTCCAGGCTTCCCCAGTTACTCGTCTCTGTCTCTTCCTGGTGCCAGCACTGTACGTTATGCTAAGCAATTTTAAAATGTCAGAATAAAGACAGAATAAAAATATACTGTAAATATTTTTTCTCCTCCATTTCCCTGTAACAGTTTTCTGGGCTTCAAGAGTCAACTCCCACATAAAGCCATATTCAATAGATCACTTGAACATATCCCTGTGTCCCTTCCCAAAGCAAATGCCTCAGAAAAAAATAGGACAAGAAAAGCTTATGACTCTTAATATTGCTGTATAGACCAAAGCAGGGTAAATACCTCCTTGGTACATGTCTACACAAGAAGAAAATTCAGACTGGCTGAGCAAGCTTACCTCTTTAATTCCTCTGAAAAGACTCAAGTGGAATAGGTGTCTGGCAAAGTTATCAGATAAGGCCCACTTTGGGGAAGATCACAGACCTCAAATTTCCATTCCACGAAGAGATCTGATGGTGGCACGTAGAAAGATGCACCTGTAGAAAATCCACAGATCCAAAGGGAAATCTTCGCAGATTTGCATCCTCTCTGATCTGTATGATGGTGTAAGAGGCTTGTGACTCATTCAGACACACAGCTTGCTAACAAGGCTATCTTGTTACCCATGTACTCTGGGTTGAAATTATAAAAGTTTCCCTAATAGAGGGTTACACAGAAATACGATCAGTTTGCATTTCTCATACTACATTGAAAATGCATATAAGCAATGTTGCAAGTTAAATAATGTTTGTCAAAAACTACCCTGGCATTTTGATTCACCCAGTCTGCTGGTAAATGTTCTTTCTTCCTCTCCGCAGCTATGCTAAATACAGCACGGCACATTTTACATATTCAGGCTTGGTAAGCATTTAATTCTTTACAACATGATTCTTCAGAGTCTTAACCAGAAATATACCTTGCCAAATATCTATATTTATGCCAGTGGCTAAACCTAATGTTACAGGGAACAGCTTCAGAAGGCGCTGCAATCCTAGCAAATGATATGCAAGCTCTGCAGCCTGAAGCTTTACAGAAGTGGCTTATGGGCAATATTACAGACTCTCCAACTTCCAGCGTTACGTGTAGCCAGGCACAACTGCTACTACCAAAACCCAAGCTGATACGGAAAACAGATGATGTTGCTCCAGAACATATTTTCAGTCAGTGTTGTCGCAGGCTGATGAAGTTTTGGGTCTTTTGCTCTAGAGGACACAAAGCTACCCCTGAAGGGGCTGAAGAGTAGATGCCATAGAGCTATCCACCACTGTGCACGAATGTAAGCTCTGAGCTAAAATGAATGAAGAATGGGAAACGGCAGTTACTCGTAGTTATCTTTGGGTGCACTGAGCCCCACTTTTCCCTCACGGGAGGGTGAGGTGCCAGAGAGCCCATGGTGGAGGCTGCATGCCCGGTGTACTAGAATCAGGTGCTCTCACTGTATTTCAGAGTTGCTGCTCTTCTCTGTGAAAATCTGTTTACTAAAATAGATGTACAGCTAAAACAGCTCCAGAGCTACAAAATAGAGACTTACCATCTCCTTTACACATGTTTTGTATTATCTGTGCCTTAGGCTTGTTTTTTTACCCATACCTCATTCCTGCCTTATTAGTATGGATAAAGGAGATGATGACTACAGAGATTACAAGATTTTTACTCAGAATCCCTCAGGAGCCTTTTTGAGCATTTTTGTAGCTATTTATCTACTCAAAACAGAAACCAAATGGACAAATGAAAGAGAGAGGAATGAAGCATTATACAAAGAAAGGACTGAAAGAAGAGGGATGATGTAGTCTGGAGAAGGGGACAAGTCTTCTAAAAAAGTGAAAAGTAACAGCAAAATTAGCTGTTCTCTACCCATGTTGAGCAAAGAAGAGGAAGAGATTGAGTTAAATGACAGCAAGAGAGATGCAGGCTGGCCTCTGGAAAAACACTTTCTGCTTGGAAGACAGTTAAATACTGGAAGAGATTGTGTGGAGAAGCTATGGCTTCAGTGTCATTAGGGTTGTATAACGAGAGGTTAGATAAACCTTTGTCAGCCGCAGTTGATTTTATCTGAAGACAGTAGAAGGTCTGCACTGGCTTCTCGGGGTCCTTTCTAGGGAACAGCTGCAGTCCTGAAGAAACTCTGTCAACTTCTGCTCCCCATCAACTGACACTGAAATCACAACAGCTGCAGTAGGTATGAAAGCCTCAGGAAAGAACCATGCAACATTTCCGAAAGGTTTAGGGAGCAGCTTTCCAAGTACACCTGAAGACTTTAGGCCTATTATACCCACTGCCACCACACTGGGACAGAGGGTTAGCAGAGGTGGATGGATGAAGTCATGTGGTTAGAGGACATTTGCTATCGGATGTTTACACCAGCAGACAGGAAACCAAATTAACGAACTCTTGGCAGTTACCAGGGGAGAGCTTTTTATTTATTGTTCATATAGATGTATTGCTGTCTTCTCCTGCTAAGCCTGTGTGCCTTTTCCTCCGAATACAGTTCCACCAGTCTCCTATAAATTCTTGTACTTGGTGGCAAAGATATGTTGTGTGTTAGGGACACATCAGGAGGGCACACAGTCTGCAAGAGAGCTTGAGCTGGGGATGTTGGTTTCAAAAGGAGATCCGCCCAGGAGCTATTTAAACCTGTCCCTTGTTTTTGCCAGTAACACCAGGAAGAAGGCTTACACACAGAAAATTGCTTTCTCCTAATACTGGCCAGAGGCCTTTTTCAGAGAACAGAGAACAAAAATCTCTCCTGGTAGATCTTCTTTTCCTGTCTCCTTGATAGTGCTTGTGTACCAGGTATAAGAAGCAGTGAGTAGGTGCAGAATGGGTTTGAAATGCTTGATTAGATATGGGGGAAGTAGGAGAGCTCAGATTTTCAAAGACATTAAAGTGCAGGGCTAAGTTTGGGTCTATTCTCTACAAGAACCTCATGAAGGTTCAACAAGGCCAAGTGCAGAGTCCTGCACCCGAGTTGGGGCAACCCCCGGTATCAATAGATGCTGGGGGATGAAGGGATTGAGAGCAGCCCTGAGGAGAAGGACTTGAGGGTACTGGTGGATGAAAAACTGGACATGAGCTGGCAATGAGCGCTTGCAGCCCAGAAAGCCAACCGCATCCTGGTCTGCATCAAAAGAAGCATGGCCAGCAGGTTGAGGAAGGTGATTCCGCCCCTCTACTCCCCTCTGGTGAGACCCCACCTGGAGTACTGTGTCAAGCTCTGGAACCCTCAGCAAAGGAAAGACATGGCCCTGTTGGAGCGGGTCCAGAGAAGGGATGCAAAGATGATCAGAGGGCTGGAGCACCTCTCCTGTGAAGACAAGTTGAGAGACTTGAGGTTGTTCAGCCTGGAGAAAAGAAGTCCCCGGGGATACCTTATTGTGGCCTTTCAGTGCTTAAAGGGGGCTTATAAGAAAGATGGAGACAAACTTTTTAGCAGGGCCTGTAGCGATAGGACAAGGTGTAATGGTTTTAAACTAAAAAAGGGTAGAGTTGGATTAGATATAAGGAAGAAATGTTTTACAATGAGGGTTGCCCAGAAAGGTGGTAGATGCCCCACCCCTGGAAACACTGGACAGTGTTCTGAGCAACCTGATCTAGTTGAAGATGTCCCTGCAGGAGAGGTTGAATTCGATGACCTTTAAAGTTCCCTTCCAACTCAAACTAGTCTATGATTCTATGACTATTCTAAGTAAGTCGGGGAGTTATTCATGCCAACCAGGTGGGGAAGCACACAAGAATACATCTACGGACTCTTATCACTATAAAATTATTGTGCTTAAACCCTCTCAGCAGCTTTACAATGGCAGGGGAGCGTCTTCTAATGGACTCTTTGTTCAAGGGAGGCCATGAGAGGCTGAGAGAAACCCAGATGGACATCAACAATCTTTTCCCTGGCTACACCAGTCCCTTCTGGGGAAGCAGGAAGCAAGTTCAAAGATGGTTGAGGCTCTTAAATATACCACAGTGCTTTTATCTAAGCAAGGCACATTCTCTGCCCATCCCACGGGCAGTATCAGGTACTAAATTTCCTAGCAGTCATTTAGCGTCTGTCATTCTTAGCAAACAATTTTTCTAGTGGGCCTTTTCATCCTTTCTGAGGACTTTAAAGTAAGACTCAGCCTTTTGTTGCAGTCAGACGTTCCTTCCAACCATTTCTACAATTTATCTCATGTGCACTGCAGACGTGCTGTAGGCTCTGCTCCAAATCATGTTTCAAGGACCATTTGTTTTAGTCATTTCTGGGTTAGTCTGTAACCTCCCAGCACAGCCTAGGCCAGGCACTTGCTCTCCCAACACAAAAGCGCATCGCTGTGCCAAGACACTGTCTTCTCCACCCCTTCTCTCCTGGGTGAACTCACTGTCCCCAAATCATTTAATCTTCCCACTTGGCTGTAGGATAGCAGCTGCGTCTTCCAATGAAACTAAAGCCACTGGCAACCAAACCTTCATTCCTGGGAGAAACACCAAGAACAGTCCATCCGTCTGTTTCTTGATCTTTTGAGGCTGTTTCTACCAAACAGTCAGAGACAGGAGATGGAAGGAAATGTGTTCTTCAGTAACAAGAAATTCAGGGTCAGGCTTGAGGAGAGGGGCAGTAACTCAGGGAGATAAACAATAAACCATAAAATACTGATGAATGAAATGAAATGAAATGAAATGAAATGAAATAAAATAAAATAAAATAAAATAAAATAAAATAAAATAAAATAAAGGTGTTCAATGCCAGAATCTGAGTGGCATTTATGAGTGTACAGGAAAATACTAGCGTCCGTGTGGTCTCAATGTTTTGTGAGTGCAATAAAGCTAATATGGATTCAGTCCGATCTCTAAAATTCTGCCACAGCATATTATTGCTAATTCTTGAAGATTAAAGCAGCCTCTGGCTCTCCCTCAGTGGCCCAGTATGAATTGTAGGCTGCCAGAAAATAAACAAGCAGTATTAATTGCCCTCTGTGGTGGTGTTTCTTCCAAGAACGGCTGGCAGTATCGCTGTAGCCATTGCAAGTTCTCGCCAATAGCCACAACTAAGAAGTGGATGGGCAATTGTGACCCCTTTTTTCTGGTTTCCTACATTTGCCACAGGTCTATCGCACCAGAGTGAATTTGGTATTAAAGACGTTAAGACTGCACCATATAAAATGTTTGTCTCCAGGTATTGATTATCTACAAGAAAAGTATTGAACAAGGTATCCCAAGGTCAAACTTCGCCAGTAACTGTCGGGGATTTAAATTTATGAAACAGTGGAATTCACACTGGAATCACAACAACCTTCTCCTTTCCTGGGCAAAGTTTTGACTCATTACAGGGTTTTCCAGTAAAGAAACTTAATGGACCTTTAATCTTTCCAATTGAAGACTCTCTTAATTGTGAATCAACTTAGAGCTGCATTCCATGGAACTGGAGAGACCAATAAATACAAATGATGCATTCCACTGCATTTTAAGAGTTGGGTTTTTTCCTTATTGTTTGGGGTTTCTTTGTTGTTGTTGTTTTGTGTTTTTTTTTTAAATCAGTGCAGATATCAACTGAGATATAAGTTCTTAGCTTTCCCAGTGTTCTCCATAATATATAACTTATAGGAAAACCCTAAGTGTGGTCTTGAATTCAGACTTTTTATGCTTGTACTCTTTCCAATACTCAGGGGAAACAATGCGTTTCCAAAGCTCCTTCAATATTTATATTTTAGAGGTGAGATCATTGCACACACCCAGCCTTTTCACTTGGAGGCTGTTCGTGTAAGTTATAATAAAGACAACATGTTTTGCAAACTGCATTGTTTCCAGGTGCAACGGTTATAATTGTTCACGCTTTGGTTAGTACTTTACATACATTTTCTCTGATCTTTAGATAAAGTGGCAAGAGGATGCATCAGATGGTGTGGAATATCGACATAATTTTCTGATGACAGAAGAAGGAAGGCTTGCGAATGAGATCTGACAGTTTTGAGAAATTATGTGGGTAGAAGGGAGAATACGGATCAGAGTATTGAATTTCCATTGCATTTTATTTAAAATGTACGGAAGAAAAAAGAAACTGCTGAGACATGTAAGCTGTTAATCACTGCCGACTGCAGCACATGCAAAAACACAAAAACATTGCTTTGCATTAGATTAAAAAAAAAGGTGCAGCTTTTCTCCAATGTAACCAATAAAGTTGAGTAAATAACTCATAGCGTACAGTATACTCAAGAAACTAGTGCTCAGTAGGTTCTGTGAGAGTGAACAGCGTTACATTATTATATTCCACTTACGAGATACCGGTATATTCTGGAAAAATGTTTATCAGGCCCTGTCCCTGGGAACTTCAGCCTAACAATATTTAATAGCTGCCTGAGGGGAACAACAGGGGACAACAGACGCTGCAGATCTGATCAGCTCGTTTCCTGGTCCATAGGCTCTGGTTTTGGCTGTGCTAGGTTCTTGTCATTACCACTGGAGCTAGGATTTGAGCCGAGGGAATTTCTGGAATTCAGCGTTTGTGGGTTACGTACACACTCACTTTGCTTCTCGGTAGTATGTCCTTTTCCTGATTCATGGCTTGAGACCAGTGGTCTAAGTAGAGAAAGGAAAAAAAGGAGGGTGTCATTCCACTCTCAGCAGGAGCTGCTGCCTCATACAAACACAGCAAGACAGCAAGGCAATGGCTCCCAGCTCCAACTGTTTTCCTCTCGCAGCTGAGCATGTCCTGGCTTTCATGAAGACGATGGAGATCCAGTCCACCAGACACCACTGGTGGGACAGCAAAGGCACTGCTTTGCTCATCCATACCCTGCTTCTGTGCAGAGCAGTCCACCTGGCTGAGGCTACGCTGGCAGTCAGAGTGCAGCCTGGAAGCCTTTGGTGGCCGTTCATTCAGACAGCGGCCATGTGCCATGCTCCTATGGCCTCGGAGCACCGCTTGGGAAGATTATTCATTGCAGGAGTGGCATGGGGATATTTGCAGCAGCAACTGCTTTAAGCATTTATTTATGATGAGGGTATTGCAGGAGGGCAGCCACAGACTTCTTTGCAGCTGGAGTTTACTCCAATAGAAGAAATAAATCTGCTACGTCAGAGGAAATGGTTTATGTTAATTTGATTCTCAAACTCCCTCAAGATCTTAAAGAGAGTTACCTAAAATGTTCTGCTGTGGACAGTCAGGTTCTCATACAGATGTTCACCCTTTCCCTTTTCCCACTAATTTTTGTGGCTAAACTTTGCTTAGAAGAGCAGGCAACCAGAAGGTATGTTACAAGTCCTCTCAAGGAGGCTGAGGGGAGACCTTATTGCTCTCTACAACTACCTGAAAGGAGGTTGTAGAGAGGTTGGTGTTGGTTGCTTCACACAAGTTACAACTGATAGAACAAGAGGAAATGGCATCAAGTTCTGCCAGGGGAGGTTTCGGTTAGACATTAGGAAAAACTTCTACACTGAAAGGGTTATCAAAGACTGGAACAGGCTGCCCAGGGAAGTGGCTGAATCGCCATCCCTGGATGTATTTAGAAGACGTCTAGATATGGTGCTCAGGGACATGGTTTAGAAGTGGGCCCGGCAGAGTTTAGATAACGGTTGGACTTCATGATCTTAAAGGTCTTTTCCAGCCATAACAATTCTATGTCTACATTGTTTATCATAATGGAGTCAATAGATATTGGCAGATCCTCAGGTGCCCCAAGGCTCTTCTTCTGTGAGAAGAATTGTTAGTTTTTTCCCCTTTCCCTCCTAGTAATACAATGGTTATATTATGGGACCAGGACTCAAAGGTTTGTTGCTGCAACATTTTCTCTATATGACCTTGGGGAACGCAAGGGAGCGCTGAATCACCAAGTAACTGTTTTTACTATTGGGGGGGGAACCCAAAGACAAATCCAAACCTTCCTTCTCCCAGATTTAATGAAATCAGGCAAAGAAGGACTTTATTCAGGTTCTTATCAGGTCAAGAAAGACTTTTAGTTGGCCTGGTTTGGGAATGGAGTTAAAGGAATTAAAGAATGCTGCTGTGGGCAATTTTAAAAGGTTAAAACTGTAATATATTTATTTTAAAATCATAAAGATATACACAAGCTCACATACACAGTGTCTAGCAAGAAATTCTTATGGTTTAAAAAGTAAAACCTTTGAACTAAACCCAAATCTTTTGCAGCAAAAGTGAGAAGAATTTTTGTGTTCAGCAAAGGAAATACCTTGTGCGTTTTTCTTTAGTGGAAGCAGCACAAAGAACAATTCGTACTGAACTGAAGATTTGTGGTGTCTCAACTTTGTTTAAAACACTTTGGAGAGTCCAACTTTACACTTTCTGGTAAAAAATCTATTTTTTCAATCGTTTAGCTGACACAGTGTGGTCTGCTTTGAAGGATGAAGAGCAGCCAGAGCAGTCAAAGAGCAATTCCCTTTAAGACAAGAACAGGCTTGATTCTTTCTTGAAAGGCCTCATCCTTTGTTTATCGAAATACAGAACATTTCTTACTCACTTAGATGAACTCTGGGCCTCAGAAGTCCTGTAAATAGTTTTGTATTTTAGTATCTAAGCAAGGTGAATGAATACAACAACTCACACATTCAGTGACAAACCTCCTTTGCAATGAAAAAGACTCCTAAAATGCAATTCCATGCATGGTTTTGACTCCAAGTGATGCAGGAAAGCTGCATTTAACCCATATACACACCTGTGGCTGGATGGGCAGCTCCAGTTATTACTTCTACTCACAAGAACCACTACCTTGGCTGAGCTCAGCATTCAGAAGCCATTCTCCTGCCTAGGGCTGTCTGGGATTCACACAAAATGAAACTGCAGCCATAAATTGCTTGATCCATTGGGTGAGCTCACAACACAAGTGGAGTGCACCAAGACCTGCAGCCACAGCCACCTTTGTTGAAAAATAGTGCGAAGAGGTGGACTACACAGTAACCTGGAGGCTATGGTACTTGCCTAAGTAGAAGAGTTGGCCTCTGGACCTTCTAGGATGATAGAGCTTGAGTCCACGGCTCCTGCTTCACAGGACAGAGCCTAACCATCATGCCATAGGACACTCTGAGTAAGGAGTACACTGTCACTTCTTGAAATCAGGACACTGCAACCTGAATTTGAGATCCATGAATCTGGAGAGATAGCAATGAGGAGACCTCCAGTTGGTAACTCAGCAGTGAGGAAGCTCTGCTTCCGAAGCAGGGCTTAGCTTTCAGGTGTTCAGTATCAAAACACTCAAACTTTTTTTGTCTCTTGACCCTTTTACCTCATTAAAGATAGCGAATCTTCCAGTAGTGCTGCTTCTTTGTAACAGAGACCAAAGTGTGCTCTGAGGGGAACTGGATTGAAGTGAAGAGCCATTGCAAAGCTTTAAATGAAACATAGTTAGGCTCATAAAATTATCCTTTACCCCTCAAAAGTTTCCCTTCCACCTGCCCCCAGAAAAAGATACACATTTCCCTTTACTTTTGTTGGGGGTACTTACAGAAGTCTTAGTGATGGCTGCAGGCCGCCTCTGTGAGTTTCCTGCACTGGGTAATTTAAAACTAGCCCCAGATCTAAGTCATCATGAAGTGTCTAAGAATATAAACATATAAAATTCATGGATACATTGTTCGCTTACCATACAACATAGCCAAGCATTCCTCCCTGTTATTGCCATCTTATTATTGGGAAAATGCCCAATCCTGCTCATTCTTACAACTCAGCAGGTTCTTTTAAGCCAAAAGAGTGTTTCAATGAGAGATGAGCTGGCGAATTCACTTTTAAGTTTTTGTTAACTAATTTCATGTGACCTTGGCAACAAAATACCTGTTAAATAATTTCATATGACTATAATGATCAATGCAGAACCAAGATTTGCAGACAGTGAGCTGGTAGAAATTGCTGGACCTAAGGTTGAAACAAAGACGCTCATTCTTCTAGGGGAAAAAAGGGATTCTACTTTGCCATCCCTCTGGTTTTGCAATAAACTTTTCCGTTTGTGCTGTGCTGTTTGCGTCTTCTGCACTGGTGATGAGTTAAATTCAACAGACAACAACAACAACATCCTGAACATTTCAAGCAATATTTTATTTTGGTTTAAGTCTATTGAAGTAGATAGTATTAAAGGTGAATGGATGGAAACGAGTGTAATATGCTGAAGAATTAACTCCTTTGAAAGCAGTGAAGAAACAGAAATTGCCATTAGAAGAACTTCAGTAGCAGGCTGGAAGGAGCATTACAGAGACACACAGAACAAATGGAGAGCTCATTAGAGACTAACTGCAGTGAGCCAAGTGATAGGCTGATTGGGTATTTCCAGCTCCTGAACTTTAGTCATTCAGGCTACCAGAAGAGTGACTTTTCTGAAGTTGTGTCTATTTTGCTAAAGGATCAGCAAGCTGAGCCAAATTAGCAGATCTTAGTAGGAAGAAAGTCCACAAGAAAATCCCCATTACATTCACTCAACCAACGAACCACTTGGTACAAACTGCCTTCACAAAGAAGTGACACCTCTTCTGCTATACATCTTTGACCAGAACAATTACGACTCCTTAATTTGACTTTGCATCAGTAGTTTCTCATTGTGTCTATGTTCAC
Organism: Anarhynchus alexandrinus; assembly: GCA_008711295.1. Taxonomy (NCBI): domain Eukaryota; kingdom Metazoa; phylum Chordata; class Aves; order Charadriiformes; family Charadriidae; genus Anarhynchus; species Anarhynchus alexandrinus. Next base: position 5,515,890 of record VUYV01000032.1, on the reverse strand, counting down.
AGCCGCCCACACATTGCTGCTTCAACAAGACAGTAGCGACACAGAAGTTCTTTCTAGTCTTGGGGCTGTTTCAAAGACTGGAATAGCAAGGAACGGATCTGCACTGCCTTGACCGAATTTGGCTTGGGAACTTAGCAATAAGAAATATCATAAATCTGCAATACAGTTTTGGGTGATCTATAAGTAAAAATTTTGCATTTTGGCATCTAGTTTATTCACTTTACCAGTCATTCAGGAAAGGGTATAAATTAGAATCACTAACTCATTCCTGAGTTAGTTCCTCTTAACAGAAGCTGTTGTTTCTCAGCTTATCACAGAATGGTAGGGGTTGGAAGGGACCAACTGCCCCGCCAAAGCAGGTTCACCTACAGCAGGTTGGACAGGATTGCATCCAGGTGGCTTTTGAATATCTTCAGAGAAGGAGACTCCACAGTCTGCTCTCTGGGCAGCCTGTTCCAGTGCTCTGTCGCCCTCAAAGTAAAGACGTTTTTCCTCATGTTCAGATGGAATTTCCTGTGTTCCAGTTTGTGCCTGTTGCCTCTTGTCCTGTCACTGGGCACCACTGAAAAGAGTCTGGCCCCATCCTCTTGACACCCGCCCTTTAGATATTTATAAGCACTGATGAGATCCCCTCTCAGTCTTCTCCTCTCCAGACTAAACAGACCCAGGTCTCTCAGCTTTTCCTCATAAGAGAGGTGCTCCATTTCTTTGATCAACTTTGTAGCCCTGCGCTGGACTCTCTCTGGTCATTCTGGACTCTCTCTGGTCATTCCTTGTCTTTCTTGAACTGGGGAGCCCAGAACTGGACACAGTACTCCAGATGTGGCCTCACCAGGGCAGAGTAGAGGAGGAGGATGACTCCCCTTAGCCTGCTGGCCATGCTCTTTTTAATGCACCCCAGGAGACCATTGGCCCTCTTGGCTACAAGGGCACATTGCTGTCTCATGGTCAACTAGTTGTCCGCCAGAAGTCCCAGGTGCCTCTCTGCAGAGCTGCTTTCCAGCAGGTCAACCCCTAACCTGTACCAGTGCATGGGTATATATATTTATACGTAAAGTAAGCTTTCAGGCTAGAACTGGTATGTCTTGTTTCAGTTTCACCCTGTTGTATTTCTCAGGGCTAAGCTAGGGACTGCACGGAGTCCAGCAATAGCTCTCCGTCAGCGGTGAGAATAAGAGAAGCCTTGGCACTGAAACATCCATCAAAACAGAATTCAGTGATGACAAACATAAAGGGATCCATTATCTGCTTTCCTGTATATATTACAGACCTTGGACCTCCCTGGTTTTCAAGATCAGAGAGACTAAAATATGTGGCAGGATATGAGGCCGTAAGTACTACTCAAATTCTCCATGTAGCACTGAAGTAGGACTGAGGCCGTACCGAATTTTACGCCAGCTTCCTGGGCAGGTGTGCTTTTCACCCTGGCTGAAGGACATAACATTTGCTTAACTCCTGACAATTGTGGAATGCATTGCTAACCTCACCACAGCCTGCCACAAACGCGAACGGCAACCTACGGCAGCATGACAAACCTTCCTCCGTGTCTAGCCTAGAGCCTTCTTCTCCTTCCAGCCACATGCAGCCTGGCAATCATTCAGCCCCTTACTGTCTCTCACCTGCTTTTTGTGAAAACAATATAATTTCCATTACCGGCATCCAAAACCCAATGTTATAAATATAAAAATCAGACGGTTATTCCCTCTTTCTTTATGGGATTTTCCAAGATTGTCTTGGATATATTTAGTATTCATGTGTAATGAGTCAGAGTGTCCACCTGTGGTCTCCATAAACCGATTTTGTAAATAGCATTGACTGATGTGACTCAAAAAAAAAAAGGCCAGTTTCTGTTTTCCAGTTTTAGTCTGAATTCAAACACTGTTTGCAGTTCCAAGAACTCTGTGGGTTTCATGCTCTGGGTCAGTGGGTGGGGAATACTGGAAAAGGCACACTCCATCCTGTCCCCTCGTTCCGGTGGGCTGTAGGTCTGCAGAAAGATGACTTTATTTTATAGCACAGCAAAACACCTTTTCATTTATAAACTGTTTAATCTGCAACCTGCAGATGAGGCCCTAGCATACGTACTTTCCCGTGTCCATTCCTCACCTGGAGGTTGCTATTGACAAACACTGAATTTTGATCCAGCACAAATGAATGCACAAAATGAGCTGTCGTCTGTTTTTTATAGGTGCTGAAAAGCATGGAAGGATACAAGTCTCAATGACTTTTCAGTAACACTTTGAGGAATATGGGATAACAACTTGATTTCAGTGTTATGTTATCTAAGCTCAATTTATCCTCATGCTAATGGACATGGCCACACAGGTGAAGTGACACCTGAACTGCTTAGTTTGAACTGGAGTCACCTGTGCCTGGTGTGAAGCCCTTTGGGGCCGCAGTACTTGTCCTCTATCTTCGGACAGCTGAACAGTGGGTCTGAAATGCTCCTGTGTGAATTGAGAGGGAACTTCCAGGCCTTTTGGTGCAAGTGAGAAGTTTTGGGCAGACAGTAAAAGACTAGCAGCAAAGAAAAGGAGGCAGTTTGTGTCCTGCTAATAACGGAAGAGTTGCGTTAGCTGAAGCTGAGATTAACCCCTCTGGCTGATCAATATCTCAAGTTAAAAGCACCATCAAGCATAATGTAGGGATATAATATAGATTTGGGTTTAAAGTCAACTATAAAAGGATAACTGAAATCAGCTCTGCAATGCAGGCAAGCCCCATCTCCAGAAAAAATATACCTGAAATGGGAACTCAGGCTCCATTTTAAAATTTGGCATTTCTTAAGACATTCTTAAGGCTTTTCTTAAGTTCCTGCCTTAAGATCTAGATCTGTCTGCATCCTTTGTAATCTTTGCACAAAATGAGCAACTAGACAGCTGTCCTATAGTTGCCAAAGGACAGTATAAAACCAGTTCAGATTAAGGCATTAAAAGGACATGTATAAGTGCACAGGTACATGCATTAGAAGGCTGTAAATGTTCAAAAATAACCAATGAAATAAAGTAAGAGGATATCCTTGCCGAGTGCATAAATAGCCTGTTGACTTTAGTGAAAGTTTTGGCAAAAGCTAAAGGCAGGCTGGCCCCTTACTAAACAGAATTGAATGAAATAATTGCTGATTATGGCAATATCAGCAGGGTTTCTTTTAGGTTTTACATGAAATGTGTTGTGTTTGGGGCTTAGAAAGAGACCCTTAACTCACAGCACATGTATCAAAAGGTCCATTAAGACTCTCAGCGCTTTTGAACTTGCTCTGAGTTGCAACCTTAATGACGCTGCTTCACTTTCCTTCACCAAAATTTTATGAAATTTACAGTTAGCATGTTTTCATTGCGAAAGTCAGGAAATGTGATATCTTGAAGAATTTTTACATTAATGTTTCTGAAACACTTGAATCTGGAGCTCAAAGCAAACTTCAAGGGTTGCAAAAGCACTTAGGTTGGAAGGTATAATACACTAAAAGGCAATAGTCTGCATGACTCCTTGCCAACTGAAACCACCGAGCACCACACAAATCGATTAGGACATGATTCTGCCAGGTGCCAACGTGTCTTGTGAGTCACTGTGTACTCTCAGCTCTTTGAAATCAACAGAACCAAGTCAAAAGACACTCAGTACTTACCCAGATCAGGTTTCTAACAAATCAGTAAAAGAGTGTTTTCTGCTATATGCTTTGAATAGAAGAAGAAACTCAAAACACCCACTCTCAGACATGAAAATTAATAAAATTACCATGGAACTAGCATTTCTCATATCGTAATGAATGCAAAGCAAGCAGCTGAGCTAGCAGATAACGAGGCATGTTAATTTGGAATTATGGCAGCATTTGATAGCAAGGCGATGGATAAAGTTCTATCAGCTTTTCCATTATAAGCCACCATAAAAATCTATTGAAAGCAGATATTTTGTGTATGGTTTCTGAGCCTCAGAGTCATTCTAAAATTTGCATTCTGAAGTAGTTTCCAGTGAAAAGAAACCAAATCAGTTATTATTATGGCATTCTAGATAAAAATTCAACTGACGTTTAGAGGAATTAAGTTTATTTGTGCTTTTATTACCTAGCAAACTTTGGTCCTTAACATTAATTGCAATGCTTATTATTCCATAATTGTAAGAAAGAGCTTCCTTATTTTAAAAATAACCTGCAAAGGAGTAGTCATTCTTTAGTACTCATTCTTTATGAGTATGCACTAAGTGCTCCTGATGTAGATACTGACAATTTGCTGGTAGTGTTAAAATATGCGCTAGAAATAAAATACAATAACTGACTCAAGCCAAGTATGCCTTCTATGTGGGAATGGCGTCTTCTGCCTATTGTACTTTGTGCTTTTTCGTGCCTGTGATGCTATGTAAAGATTATTTTTATTTACTGGCATAGCACAAATTTCCAGTGCTCCTCAGGCTAGCAGTATTCTTATTTGGATATGAACCCCAGTAGGTTGGGCACTGTCCAAACAGGAAAGGCAGTCCGGCTTTTGTTTCAGCAGTGTCACAAGCTAAAAAGGCACAACACAGAAGCAGCAACTCAGAAATCACTAAAATCTAGCCAGGTCCTCTTGAGCATCAAGCAAAGCCAGTCACCCCTAGAAACAGAGCAGCTATTATAACAGTGCCAGCAACGTGACACAGACCAAGAGGAAGGAAGTACAGAAGAAAGAACCATAGGCAATTAAAGCAACCAGAACTTTAAGGTAATTACCCAGTTTGTAATATAGCCAAAAGCCAGGAGAGAAGCTGCTATTCCTGTGACAAGTGTCATCCAATATTTTATGGCATGGAGCGGTCAGGAGTCAGAGCCTCAGGGCTGGGATATACCTGCAGGAGACCACCCCAGCAGGGCATGAGTGACTCAGGGTGTAGAATGCCATCTTCTGAATCACAATGCCACTTCCTGAGGCACTTTGTTTTTCCTTCCAGGATTCCCCGGGCTGCCTGATACTACGTAGATTGTAAGATTTTTAGAAAGCTGAATATATCTAAAGTCTCGGACCAAGTTTGTGCCCTGTGAAATACAGTCAGCATTGCTGGCTTTGCCTCTAGGTCGAAGCTGAACCATTTAGTTTCCTCTAGTCCTTACAAAGGTAGGAATGGTAGGTCTAATTTTAAAATATGCCCTTGTTTTTGTTAAGTGTTGCCTAGCCTTCCAGTTCCACAGTCATTTAAGGAGTAGTCAGTGTTTCCGTTACAAACTCCTCTTTCACGGATTTATCATTGCAATAAAAACATATTCTCATGGCAGAAATATACTCTGCACAAATTCTCTGCTGAAGGAAGGTGTGTTCAAGTGTCAAAAACTGTCATACCAAAGCAGGACACAAGGAAAAAGACTAAGGACTTGATTCTGAAAAGAATGTCAAATGCTTGGTTTTAAGCACCTGAGGAATTTCATTGAGTTCCAGAGCTTTGTTTGCAATTTAATAAGCAAGCACAGGGACCAGACTAATGAATAGTTGTTAAAACCAATTAATAAACTAACTAAATAAATAAACAAACACCATATGTATGCCTAGCATTCATGCAAAAGCCATAGAAGAAAGGACAAAGATCACAATCCTAATACAGAAAATAGTGCCATCTCAGTTGTGTAATAAATTTCAGGTGTGCATTGTACCCTCAGCTCTTGTTCAGTTTAACTATAAGAAACTCAAGCTGTTAAGAAAGAGGATTGTCTCCTACCCTCTGAAGGACATGATAGGTTTGATAATGCTGTCTTATGCATCTTCCTTCTGTCTGCTCATAATATTGATCTTACATAGATACAATAGGAAAAAAAAATATATTACAGTTATTGGAAGAAGACTAGTGTGTCACAGAGAGAAATGGGATGATGTCTCTGTAGATAACCAATTCCTCTGCTGAGGCTAGAACTCCAATCCAACATTTCAGCCGTAGTTGTTCCTTCTCGCATTAAAATGCTCACAAAATGGTATCTCTTTTGTCAAAAGTATTTCCCTACAGAAATCTAACGAACCGCATCTGCATGATCCTGTGATGCAAGTGGAGACCAGCTTAAAATAAAGCCCCAAACTATTGTCTTCTGATACACAGAACTACTTACTAACACAAATTTTACTGTGTATATAGTATGTTAAAGGAAGAGCTGAAACTCTCACTTATCAAGAGAATAGTTGCAATCCTAATTATAATTATAATTATATATCTAATTGATATAGTAAATATTGATTTTGTCTACTGTTGCTACAAGAATTGTATAAGACGCACTACAAAAAATCAGGCATAAGAAATGCACAATATAACTTCAAGATGAAACTAAGAGACGGGATACAGAACAGATAGTGAAAAAATATTGCCTGAATTTTAACATTGTAACTATAGACCTCGCAAGAAGTAGAGATCAAGGGAAATTGATAGAAAAGCAAAGGGAAGCCAATGAAGAAAGATCCATAGACATCTGAAACCTATTTGTAGAGTTTATGCCTCTTAATTAAATTCTCTACTGCAGTTACCACAAGCCCACATCCAATATTCAAAGAAACTGCCATACCCAACAGATTTACTGAGCTGTAGGCCAAAAGCATATGCCTGTGGAAATCAAAGCAAAAGGTTTTTTACAAGCAAGTGTACCAACATTTTATCATCTCCTCTCCTACTGAATTGAGCTGTACGTACTGATAAACAATAGCAGTCATATCTAAAACAAAAACTCCACTATCAACAGCATCCATTAAACCACATTTTGACAATTATTTCCTTTTTTTTTCTGCATGCTCAATTTTATCTATGGAAATACCAGAATAAGAACACCCTGACCATATTAACATACTACAGCACACTTCAATTACCCATTTAGGTGGGTTTAATATTTACTTCCCAAGTAAAATGAGGAAGTGACTGCAGACAGACCTGCTCCTCTCAGCCCTCCTCATAATGCTGCATCTCTCAGCTCTCATGCTTCAATCTCATCCTGTGCATTATTTTTAAAAGTGCCCAGTTTTAGTGTAAAATCACTATATAGTCTGGAAAAACTGTTACATAATATGGCATGCTGAANTTTTTTTCCCCAAAAGAGATGAGCCAATTCTTCATATACTGGAATGGCAGCCTTCTGGGAAAAGTAGAGTTTTCTCCAACTCAGCTCCTGACCAAACTGCTCCTCAAGTTCAATTTTAGCAGGCTTTGATCAAACTTATGGAGTCCTTACTGTTTGGCCTGCAAGGTTTGAATTACCTCAAAAGTTAGTTGTAGTAGTTACTGGCAAATAATTTTGAATAAACTTATAAAAGACNACCCATACTATTAAAAAAAAAAAAAAAAGAAAAGAAAAGAATATGCTGCAAATAAAAGAGGTAGCTCCGCAGGTAAAACTGTTGGGGACAGGGTATGAAGAAGCTGTCCGAGCGCACAGACTATGGTGCTGTGTTTTAACTGTGTCAGGACTGACTCATATTTCTTGTTTAACATATCAGCTTGAGAGGCTGAAGAGTATCAAATTTAAAACAAATTTAACTAAACCTGCTCGTGTTTCCTGTTGGATTCCTAGTTCACTGGACAGTTTACCAGAGGTGTTCAGGGAAGTGAGAGTCACCTGAGAAATTTTTACAGGCGCTCCCTAACATAGAAAGAGACGTCTTAGTAACTAATCATTTTTTTCAGCTCATCTTCTTTTTAGCTAATGGAAAACTGAAAGTAAGAGCAAAACAGATAATAAAGCTGACAAACGAGAGTAGTTCAAGGCTGAACACGCCAACCCACCCTTGACAGTCTGTGAAATCAGCCAGCTGTGATACCGGACTGACGATTACAAGCTTTTATTTCCCTCAATTAGGTTGAATAAAGGTGTCGCAGGCTTTCCACCTGCACTTTCTAAGGGGATTTCACTTCAGCGCCAACTTCACTTTAAATGTTGGCTTAGTAAAAGTCACACAGAGATTTTATGCATGTGGTACCTATTGCACGCACTGGAAGCAGTGCCGCCTCTCTTGCCATGGTATATATTTCGCCAAGGAAGGAAACTACCTACTTTCACCTTGTACCAAACATGCCTGCTGAAGGGACTAAAGACACAACTTGTAAAAGTTGCTTTGAAGCATAAGGCAAAAATCTGGCTAAACTCTCATCCCTTTTACACAGCAGAAATGCAATAGCCCGAGTGCTTTGTGCATGTTCTGTACCCAGTCCCAAGACTGGATGTATCCCCAAAAGAACCCAGGGATGCACTCCTTTTGCTGAAATAACAAATAAAACAGCTGAGGATACTCTGGTGAACAAAAAAACTCCTAGCAATTTTCCCTATGGAGGTATTAAGCTGTTTCTTTTATACTCAAATATATCAAAATGGTGCTTAGGCACATTTACTCTGAAAATGATGTCAAGTGCCGTGCTGCTTCAGATGAAGAAATATTGTACAGTCCTATCTTCTCAAAACTTAAGTCACTTTTAACCAGTAGTTTATAGTTACAAACAGCAGGAACTCACTTGCCTTTGGGCACTTGCGTCAAAAAGCTTTTACTGAGAAGGGGTCAACACACTCAGATCCAGCTGATGCAGAAAACTTTGTCATATTTAGTCAGCGTGTTACAATGAACAAGAGCCATTTGGGAAGAGCTCTGTCTAAACAATTCAACTACATTTTGGGAAGGGCTCTGTCTTAACAGTTCAACTGCATCCGTTCACCTCCACTGGCACCGCAATACACAAAACATCAGAAGAAGATTCTTTGTGGAAAAGGAAAATAAATTAGGGCTTAAAACTTGTAATATATTGTTATTATTAGATTAATCTTAGGGGTAAACATCCACATGAAGGAAAATTCAGAGGAAAGGGACAGTCTGCCATAAAAGCCTACTTGGTAACTAAGCAAAACACTGAATGTCTGGGTCTGCTTGTGTTATGCAGCAGGAAAGTAACAAAACTAAAATCAAGGTGTAGGTTTGCCAAGCCTCAGCTCAGCAGCTTGGTGCAAGACCCAAAATTAAAATAAATGTCTATACTATTTAGTCTTCTTTCTGGCTGAAGTTGTTTTTTAAAACTTATTCATAATTTGTTTTGGGGGCTGGAGGGGTTATTTTCCTATTGATTTTAAAATATTTGCCCGTTTCCTTACAATGCGGCTCTACTGTTAAGCACAAAGGCAGAATTTCTGCTTACAGCCCACACATTATTTGCTTTTCTCCTTCCTATGCCTTGGAGTTTATACTAGCCTTTAATTTAGGTACCTGAAAAGTGGCAGGTACATATGAATGGATGAACTGATCCATTAAGTGCAGTAATGCTGTACTGGTGGCTCACAGTCCATTCACATCACTGATCCTTTCAGATTATTGGATTCAATGGGCGTTTTGCTACACTGCTTATTACTTACCAAAGAAAGAGCATTAAGAGATTGCAACACTGGCAAAATCAAACTTACAGAAGTTAGGAAATAACACATTTGCATTTGCACAGATAGCCTAAATTTTGACACTGTGTTCAGGCTAAGCATGAAATGGAGAAGGGCAGGCGTGCAATGTTGCAGAATGAAGGACACTTGGGAAACCCCAGGTTTGGTACTTCCTAATTTCAAAGTGTTGATTTCGTAACCAGATCTAACTTCATATGAATCAGGGCCCTGGCGAAGAAAGAGTCCATGACAACAGCAACTGAAGGTCGTAGCAGAGCACACAAACACCAGGCTGAATTTGGGTTGGCCAGACAGACAAATATCTGGCATTTCCCAACTTAAGAGGACTTGATTTTCCACCTAAAAAAAAAAAAGAAGTGTGAGTTTCAACTGTGGGTTACTAATTTATTTTTTAAAGAAAGCCTACTCTGTTCACACGCAGCCACCTCTTCATCATCAATGGGCCATCAATGCTGACTGCTTGTGATGGCTACACAGATGCCAGCTGCTGGAGAAACCAGAACACTCTCAACTGCCAACCACACACACCTTACTGCCAGTGGAGAGAACTGGTGGAAGAGGGGGTGGAGAGGGCTCCTAGAGTGGGGCAAAGGAGGGAGCCTCTCCCAGCCCCCTTTCCCCAGAGAGCAGCTCCAGCATCCCCATAACCTCTCCTGCTGTGCTGGCTGCAGTGGAGCTACTGGCACGCTGGTGTCAGCTTGTGGTGCTGGCGAGCTGCCACAGGTTCCCTGAGCTCTGGTAGGGAGAAGTGGGAAACACCTCTGGAAAAACAGTTTTGCGAGACAAAATAAATGTATTTTTTTCTACACTAAGAGCTCCCCCTTTTTTGTCCTGCCACACACGTATGTGCGCACTCCTCCCATAGCCATAGTTCAAAGCCCCGTTGCAAGCACCAAAGATGCTAAAATTTATAAGGATGAAGTTACAAGATCCTTTTATGCTGAAATGGGCCAGGGCTCCCAGGTGTGCAGGTAGGCCAGCTGCCACCCCAGTGATTAAAGTAACATAAGATGCAGCCTACCACAGTGCATCATGTCGGAGAAAAAATTCGTCTTACATTTCCTCCTTTCCTCCAGTGCATACCTACGTACAGGGTGCCCGTTGCTGGTCCAGATTATCCCAATAAAAGTGCTACTGACTTCAGGATGAGAGGAACCCTCAGCAGGTTTCTTATCTGGTCTCCCTGAATGAATCAGGATTTTAAATGCACAAAGCAAACGCTGAGTGTCTGCCACAGCTACTACAGAAACAAAAAAGAATAATGTCACGTAATAGCACATTTCTCTCCCAAGAAGCTTTGATGTCAGGAAACAAAATACCCAAGTACAACCATTTTTCTAACTTGTTCATCTTTGGGGGTCGCCAGAGGAAGGTCTTTTTTGCCTCCCAGAACACCACAAAGTTGAGAGATGGAGAACAAGTGATCGTCCACATGACTCTCTGTGAAAGTTCTGGATTTTCCAAATGGTCGTTTACAGTTACATATTTATTTATTTTTCCAGTCAGTGAGCATTACAAAAATAAAGGACAGAAAAACAGGTTATGCTAATAGTTCCCAAGTGACTATCAAGAGCATGCAGTTTCAGTCTCTGGTGCAGATGACAGTAGATTTTCTCAGGAAGCTCAGAGAAGACACAGCCTGGCTTTGTGAAATTGCATAGAAGAGAATAATTTGTAATAATTTGTATCTATAAAGCCGTATCAGCAATCGACTGTTAGGTGATGCTTTGAATTATCGGTAACATTCATCACATTCTGTGACAGACACCAACTGTAATAGTTGTACTGAGGTAGGTAGGAATTTTCCACCAGAGCTGAAAAGCCCTTAGGTGAGTAAATACATCCATGACTTAAAAAAAATTATTTCAGTTGAAGGAACAGTACCAAATTTCTGTTCTTCTGACACTCAGACACATTCTGTAGCTGAGATCTGGCATTTAGACAGTTTTTCTTTTTTATTAGATTTTCTGTCTTAAGAAAAAATCAAGTCAAATTAGTAAAATTTTGTGTACTTGACTAAATACTGAGAATGATGGCACATTTTACTGCTCTCCAGCATGATTCACTGAATAATCCAATATGTAGTTTTGCTCCAGCAGTGGTGGAATAAATTGCTTCCTTGCTTCCTCATTGGGATGTGGATAAGCTGTTCATCAACATTAAATGCAACAACCCTTCTTTGTGATTTCTCCTTTTTGCAAACCTCAGAAAATTCTGAACCAAACTTAATACAGATTGATGAGCCATGCCAAAATGAAAGCACTCATGGACACAAAATTTTATTGTTGGGCAAAAGCATAGAATTGTCTTCAATAGAAACCTTTTTGCCTAAGTCTCACTATCTTTATCATATTATTTGTCATGTGAATTCACCCTGTATTTTTTCTGCTTTCCAAAGTAAGTGAAAAACAATCACTTGGAATGGAAGGACCTTTGATATGTCCATTCTTATGTTCTTCTGCATATACATGTTCCCATTGTGAGTTTATGTCATTCTGTTAAAATTAACCTGGTCAAGAGGTGGACTGGGTTCTTCATATTTAAACACTTGATTTTTCCATGCTATATAATTCACAGAGGATACGGTACGAAACTCAGGGAAGATAATGTGACTTTTTCTACTTCTCCATCACAGATCTTTAACTCTTCATTGTCTTTCTAAATGTTCACCTGTAAAACTGCTTCCTTGGAATCACGCTTTTTCATTCATTTGCATTCAAAGACCCACTGAAGAAGCTCATTCCAGTTCCATAGCTTCCCTATATTTTTCTGTTTACCCTATGTCCTTCTTTCCACAGAAAGGTAGCTTGGGATGCTTTCTGTTGCTCCCATCTTTTTCCCAATCGCATCATGCATCCTTCCCAAACTCTTGTCACGTGCCTGTCCAGTGTAACAAGGTGGGACACAGATTTCTACCTGGCTTTCTTATTCTCATTCATGGTGGAATTTGTTTCCCCCACATACAGGTCAAATGCTTTGCAGAAATCCACTCTGTAATTAGAATCAACTCTCCAGGGTTATGAGATACCACAGCCAAAGGAAAAATAAAGGCTCAACTCCTTCTGGACCTGAACTGTTCTTAGGAACAACAGTATAAGCAATATTGTGGCATTGTGCCTAAACTCCTTAGTTTTGTTGGGCCCAAAACTGACTCACACAGAATCATCTTAGCACTCTCTGTAACCACTGCACTGGTTGATCTGCAAACCAAATCATCCTCCCATGCACAACGGAGAGATGACTCTTTGCTTTATCAAGCAAATTGGCTGCCTCATCTAAAAGGTTATTCAGGCAAAATGTTGAGGTTTTGTTGCAAATATCTAAACTCAGTTTTTTCTCAAGAGAGACATTAAGGAGCATCAAATGAGAACAATCAAGGTCACTAAGGACAGCCAGGCAACATCTCAGCCACCTTCCTACAAGAAAGACAGTGGGAAGACTAAAGCCTCCAACTTAAATAGCTGTGGAGTTTGTCAAGAACACTATATGCTGCAACAAGCTAAAAACGGGGGACTTCAAGACTGTTACCTAATGGAAAGCAAACCAAGAAACATGTATTGCTGCGTGCCAAAAAATTTCACCGGTACAAAGTGTAACACTTCAGGATGAAAGATACTTTCAAACTGTGATACACCGTGTCATAAATCAGCTTTTAGGATACAGCATGTAGAACTATTTGGCATTTGGGCCTAAAAATGATAGAAAGTTATAAATACTTCAAATGGAATTGTTTATTTAAACAGGCACACATATTAAATATACTTTACTAAATATGCACTGCAGAGGATTCAGCAGGTTACAAGACGAGGGTAACCAGCCACTGGAATAGGGGAGTTGTGTTTTCACTCACTTGAAATAGGTAAATAGAGATGATACATCTTCCCATCACCACCAGCAGCCGTGAGCAGGAATTGTTCAGTGAAATTCCAAGGCTTACGTTACGTAGGAGGCCAGCCAGGATCATCGTAATGATCTCTTCTGGTTTTAAAAGCTCTGAATACTATATGTAATCCCTGTAATTAATCTAGCTCCATAGGCTTCTGTTTACGAGTCAGTTATTTTGGCTGTCTGTATCAGGAGAAATAACTAGTTGCAGCCAGTCAGGGTTTATTGAAAGTAGGGAATTACTATTTGGAGCAAAGTCTGTTTCTAAAAAGCCTGCTGTATAAGCCTATGCTCTTTGGAAACACCAAAGTTGATCTCTATGACACATCCTATTTGCCGAAAGTTTACGGTAGATTGACTCATGCAGTTTTATGTTGTGCTCTGTTTAAGATACTATTTTTTTGGTTGAGTGGTAGCTGTTTCAGTGGTTACCTTTTGGTTTGATGGTTTGTTTTTATAGGGCAGAGAAAGTTTACCCAAATTACGAGCAGTTGCCAGTACTGCCTGAAGAAAAATGTCATCCTGACATTGATTTCTTTGGGGAATGAATCATGCAGCTCTATGACTTTTAGCAGTGCTGTCTGTCTAGATTTGTGATCTTTTTTCTTTCTTTTAGTACAAAGTTTGTCACTTGAAACAATGCGTGATGTCTCGTCTTAAGCATATTTATAGTTTTCCCTCTGTTTACTAACAGTTCTGTTCTGTGTGTCATTCGTGTCTGGCATATGCATCATCAGTAGTTCCATTTCAGTATAGAAACCCATAATTTCACTTTATATTTTGTCCATATGCATCATTTTTGTGGCTATGTTTTATCCATGATGGGGCATTACAAGGAGGCCTTCTTAATGATAGAAACCATAATGTGTCCCAAATATAGCACAGTATAGATAATTGCAGACAGGAGTTTAGGGTATTTTTGGTTTTGACAATTAATGACTGCTTGCATGAAAGTTTTAATGCATTGCATCACATAAAAAACCACCAACAGAAAACCAATGGCACATTCCTTTGGAGAGTTCCCTTGAGCTCAGCTAATCCAAAGAAAATCAAAACGGCCAAATCTTTAAATCAGCACAAACAGAAAACCTAAGTAATGAATACAGCTTTATGGATTTCTTCAGGCCAGATCCTGCTTACTTGAAATGTTCCACTTAGGAGGAAAGGGCTGAGGAATCCCAGGAGCAGCAAAATCAAAGCAGCAGATGTTTCTAGTCTGGTTCTAATCCCATGTAATTAGAATAAAAGATAAATCATAACTTCTCATTTTCTCATCCCTGCTTTCTTTTTAATATCGCTCATTTCCTTTGTTTCCTTGCTCTATTACTGTGTGTCCCTGTTACTTACTATTATCATAGAATCATAGAATTGCTGAGGTTGGAAGGGACCTTTAAGATCATCAAGTCCAACCATTAACCTACCCTGACAAAACCACTTCTAAACCATGTCCCCAAGTACCACATCTACCCTTTTTTTAAACACCTCCAGGGATGGCGAATCCACCACCTTCCTGGGCAGCCTATTCCAATGTTTAATAACCCTTTCAGTGAAAAAAAATTTTCCTAATATCTAATCTAAACCTCGTCTGACATAACTTGAACCCACTTCCTCTCGTCCTATCACTTGTCACCAGGAAGAAGAGGTCAGCCCCCACCTCTTTACAACCTCCTTTCAGATAGTTGTAGAGAGTGGTAAGGTCTCCCCTCAGCCTCCTCTTCTCCAGGCTAAACAACCCCAGTTCCCTCAGTCGTTCCTCATAAGACTTGTCCTCCAGACCCCTCACCAGCTTTGTAGCCCTTCTCTGGACACGCTCCAACACCTCAATGTCCTTCTTGTAGTGAGGGGCCCAAAATTGAACACAGTATTTGAGGTGGGGCCTTACCAGTGCCAAGTACAGGGGGATGATCACTTCCCTAGTCCTGTTCACCACATGATTCCTGATACAGGCTAGGATGCCGTTGGCCTTCTTGGCCACCCGGGCACACTGCCAGCTCATATTCAGCCGGCTGTCCACCAATACCCCTGGGTCCTTTTCTGCCGGGCAGCTTTCAAGCCATTTTCCGCCAAGCCTGCAGCACTGCATGGGGTTGTTGTGACCCAAGTGCAGGACCCGGCACTTGGCCTTGTTGAAACTCATACCATTGGCCTCAGCCCATCGGTCCAGCCTGTCCAGATCCCTCTGTAGAGCCATCCTACCCTCAAGCAGATCAACACGGCCACCTAGCTTAGTGTCATCTGCGAACTTACTGAGGGTGCATTCGATCCCCTCATGCAGATCATTGATAAAGATACTGAAGAGAACTGGCCCCAGCACCAAGCCCTTTTTTTTTTATATATATATATTTATCAAGTGCTGGTTGATACAAATCTTTGGAGGTATAAAGCCATTGTGGTTGCCATGCTGTTTAGGGGCTCTAGTCAGTAAAGCTCAGCTCTTGCCCTTTGCCTCCTAGAAAAAGTGCAGCTCAGCATTCAGTTTGTGCCTTCCTCACCCTTCTCACCACAGCATGGAGAGACACTTACTGAACATACGCCCGTCCATATGGCGTAGCATGACGGTGGGTATGGTCATCACATCTGAGGGAGTCGGCACTAAGGACACATTGGCATCGGCACACAGGGAAAGACTCACAGTTACTGACTCATTCCCCACCACAGATCCTCCTTAAAGGAAAACACGTGCTGTCTGTGAATCTCTTCCTAGTGCTAACAGGCAGTAATTCACTTCCAGATCGATTAACTCTAGAAATTTAAAAAAAAAAAAAAAGTTATCATTGAAAAGAGGCCAGTTCCAGCTGGGGAACTGGCATAGGCAGCATTGAGCAGGATGTCAGTCTAAATCCACTTCCAGTGTTCATCTGTACCCTTGTGAAATTGGCTTCCCACCTCTGTGAGCAGGCACTGCGCCATCCTACTGCATGGCAGCCAAGCAATCATGCACACACACTGACTGTGGGCAAGACGGGCATGAATCCAAGCCCAGGAATGTGGATGCAACAGCATGGCTGGAGCCTCTGCACAGATTCAACAGTTAATGGACCATGTCAACAGCATGAAGCTGGAATCACCTCAGAGATCAGCCAAAACAGCCTCCTCCACTGTGTGAAGTCATTTTTGTCGCCAAGTTATCAGGACATGTATTGCACAAGAAGAGAAGAGGGAGGAGAGGAAGGAGAAGAGCAATTAGAGATTTCTTAAGGATGGGTTGCACATTCAAGCTCTGCCTGCCCTTTGCATAGTCCTTATTCTTTTGATCAGGTCGTTGGCCTTTGGAAAGAAAATATCTGATCTGTGATGCAGCACCATGGATGCTTTGCATGGCAAATCTCTTCTGTGCTATAAAGCCAAGGACCAGTTAATATTAGCGGTAACCTCCCACCATTAATGCAGCTGCTCACAAGTTCATGTTTATTCTTAACTGCTTCTGGCTGGTTACGGCCGAAGGGTTAAGACCTCTCCACCACAACATAGGACAAAAACCTGCCAGGATCTACTGTTTCCTCCCAGCACACGCTACTCTGACCAAACTGCAAGCACCTATCAGATTGTGGCAATCTCCTGTCCCTTAGACTGAAAGTCACCGTGAATCCCATAGTAAAGCTCGAATCTCTAAAACCCTTGGAGAAATGACAATGCTACATAATGTTTTACTGACAGTGTTGGACACAGTCCAATGCTGTCCTTGGAACTGATTTAATATTACTTCTAAACTCATAAATTCTTTTGAATGCTGTCATAAAAGCCCACACGTTAAACAAAACCATGCACCAATTTTTGGTGATGAGAAATACTATGCTGATTTATGAGCCTTTCTGCTATATCTACGCTTATATTGCCACAGCCAGAGAGCAGGTAG
This sequence comes from Anarhynchus alexandrinus, assembly GCA_008711295.1. Classification (NCBI taxonomy): domain Eukaryota; kingdom Metazoa; phylum Chordata; class Aves; order Charadriiformes; family Charadriidae; genus Anarhynchus; species Anarhynchus alexandrinus. The sequence goes on along the minus strand of VUYV01000032.1, from coordinate 5,498,785 downwards.
ATTAAAAAGCAAAGCACCCAAGCAGGTGTCACTTCCTCTGTGGGGATGAGACAAACAAAAACTTGAAGTTTGGAGGAACCCTGCCTTGGGGAAAAATGTTGAAAATTCAGTGGTTCCCTACAGTTCCCATCAATGGCAAAATAATTACTATTCGGAAATCTTTTTATAAGGACTGTAGCTCAATTTTTTCCTTGTCAGGGGTGGCTCAGCAGTAGTTCCAAGTGATGTGAATTACTCCAAATGGTAGAAGTCACAGCAGTCCTTTTATCCAGTCTGTGCAAGGGTTGTACTTTATATGTTAAACTACTGTTAAACTAAAACCCAGCCATAATGACACCACATTGTATATCTAAGCAAGTATCCACAATTCAGAGACATTCATATGAAGTGCAGACTGGAATCCAGCCTTCCAGTTTCCAAATCACAGGTCAAAAGCTCCACAGGTACTAGCAATAATCAAAACTGAGCAGAAAAATACCTTCATTTTTTAATCTTTCTTCATTACTACAAAACTGGAAGTTGTAAAAAGTCTAATTCATTAGCAGGTTAAAAAAACCCAAACAAACAGCTTTTTGAGTCTGGACTGAGTGAAGGGTGTTTTTTTTCCTTTGGTTTTGTTAGGCTGTCAAGCAGAAAATATGCCACCACCATCACCCTCCCTCCCTTTCACTAGCAAACAGTCTGGCAGACAATAACTAGGAAGGTGGGAGAATGAGGTTCAAAACTTTCCTTTTCTTGCCAGAAAGACACCCACGCAGACACGAAACCAACGTTATGATACACATTACACAACACTGTGCGTCCCCAAACACCAGGGAAGCAACTCGGGAGGTAAGACGGAGTTCACCGAGCAGGGCAGATGTCTTGAGACATATTTGGTAGCAGGGTTCAGGCAGTGACCAGGGCCAGGGGCTCTGCGCAGCAAGTCAACCTCTTCGAAGCAGCGAGCAGACACTGTCATCACTGATGGTGTTCAGCAGCACAGCAACAAAAAAAAAAAAAAAGAAACCTGGAATGCCCGTTTTAGACTATGCACATATTATCACATACCTATGGGTTAAGAGGGAGGTCTTCAAGCTTTCTCGGACTTCCTGTGGATCCTTCCCTTTTCACTGTGTTTCTCTCCCTAGTTTCCTTGCATCCTTGCCTTCCCATTTTCCTGGATGAACTTGTAAATGCTCCAGGGCAGGTAGCTGCCTCCTGGTTTGTCGGGTTTTTTTTTTGCAAAGTGCTGAAGAAAGTGCTAAAAGCTGTCTCTGGCTTTGTTTGGAAAGGGTGAGGCAGAGTTTGAACTAAAGAAGGAAAAAAAAAAAGGAGAAAGTAATTATAAATCTACATAATTTGTAAATACATATGTTCAACCAGAAGGTCAAACAGGTAATGCAGGGTACAGCAGCTGAATGCTAGGACCAGGAGACCGAGATACCGTAGGACTGACAGAGCTTGCACTTCATACAAAATCCATAGGCCAGCATATCACCTAGGTACCACTTACTCAGCTGCATGTTTCACCCTGGTCATAAGCTTAGCCTCTGCCATCTCTTGTGTCTCTATGTCTCCCACCCATCACACGGCTTTCTCTGGAGCAACCCACACAGTTCACCACTTCATGGAAGGCTTGTGAGCGTGTTGGCAAGCAAAGCTCAGCTTTGCGCTAATACAAGGCTTCATACGAGGCTCTGTCAATCTGTGCTTCAAGGTCAGTGACTTTTCCATTCTCTTAAAAAATGATAAAGAGAGCAGGATCAACCTTCTTTGTTTTTTCATGGTGGGGAGTATGCCTATTTTCTTGGGGCAACTCGTGCGCAACTTTGCTGCTAATCCCTACTATAAACTTAGAAAGCAAACTCAGAAGACTGCATGCCAGTTCTATTTCAGTTCACAGCACTGTGTTTAGGTCTGTTTCTAAATATAAATACTTTCATTAGCCACGCAATCCTCTGTTTAATTGCTTACATGATTTTATTTATTTTTTTTTTAGAGAGGAGCCTCAAACCAGAATGGGAAGGGCATAACTGGGCAGGACAGAAGTGTGATTCCAGGCAGAACATTACATTTGCTCCCTATTTCTGCAGCCCAAAATAACAACTCTCCAAAGAGCATTGGGGATGTTCAAATTCCAGAGCCAAAACTAAGCTCTGTAGCTCAAGACATGATGTGATCTCTAGGAGGAGGGGGAAGGAGAACTCTAAAAGACAGAAATGCCTGAGATAAGAATGTAAAAATCCGAGGCTGGGTACATGCCCATAATCTCTCATGTGTAAACAAACAGTTAAATTTGTGTCAGGGAGCAGCATGTTCAGTTTTCTGAAGAAGACATGCTTCCCAGAAGGAATTACATAAATATTTATGAAAATGAAGCAGGAAATATTTTCCCAGGGTAGGACACTGTTCAGCACTGCATCAGGTCAGCAGAAGCGGGGGTTTATTTTGTCAGTCTTCCCCTGGAACTGAATCATTGCCCTCTTGTTTGCAAAAATCTCTTCTGACACAGGAAGAGGCTGCACTTAGATAAACACAATTACAAACCACACTGAGTATTTCACTTTGTATCACCATCTCTGAATGCATATGTGAATGCCTTACTTTTTTGGACAGCTTCTCCGAGTGATTGCATGGAAAACAGTAGCCATAGGTGTCTGTCTCAGGCCTCTCAGGAAGGCTGATGCCATATGAGTAAAGTCAAAGGCATCTTCAGCAGAACTGAAAGCCTGCAGGCTAACTGTCAGAGAAGTATTCTCAGCGAAAGCCTTCACAATACAAGTGCTTGTGACACATTCACTGGGAGCCAGTGAATTCTTACAAAGTCTAAAAGCTAGAAATGCAAAGTTGTAATGCAGTGCTACCTGAGTGAGCAGAAGTTACACATAATTGAGGTCTGTTTGAAAAACAGGGTACAGCATTCAGTGCTGCACCTCACAAAGCATCCAGCAGCTCTCTGAATCTGTGGTCTGCAACCCAAGCTCCTTCTGAGATTTTGGTGCTGATCAGTCAGTTTTCTCCCTGGGCACCAGCTGTCTCCAATTCCCTCCTGTCTTGCAGCAGACGCTTCCAGCTGGAATCTGGGTCAGCTGTTCTGTTTAAGGGCTAAAAGATGAGGGGGACTGGAGTGGGAAAGGAGAGTATGAGTATCCCTAGAAGGGGCTGTAAGCTCTAAAGCAGACCGAAGGTTCTCCTAAAGCACCATCCCTGTGTCAGACCAGGGAACACTACTGCCCATCCCTCAAGATACCCAACTCAACAGAGAGTCAAACTCACTAGCAGGAAACCAGGGAGATCATAGTTGATAGGGGAACATGTATTTCTGCACTGCTGGGCCTGATGAAGCTCTGTTTACTGAACATAGAAACAAGGAGAATTTGGAGAATATTGTTCTTAGTTTGGTTCTTTTTGTCAGTTACTTGCAGGCATATTAAGGTCTAGTCATTGTTTGTGTCTTACTCAGAGGAACAACGACTGGTGGAGACTGTGTTTACAGACTCGAGTAGTCATTGCGTGGTGTCAAAACCAAAAATTACGTTTTACAAAATAGCCCTAGGATTACTTTCCTCCCTACACTTGGCAAACCACATGTTACTGCTTTTCCTCTTCTATTCTCTCTAAGCTTTGCCACTGTGATTGATGTATCCGGTACGACAGGCTGAAACACTCCAAATCGTCATGACCTCTGATACCAGAAGAACTGAAACCATCTAGGATCCCAAAGCAGAAAAATATTGTACTCTTTTTTTTCTTTTTTTTTTTACTTCAGATGCCCCCCAGTTTCATTCATTACGGTAAGGTACAGAAGAGGAAAGTTCTCCTTAATACTAAATTTGGGTTAGAAAGGATGCCAGTGGATTCTTGGCACTTCTGACTGAATCAGCCCATGGTTATAAGCAGGACGTATTAACCTGGAGTCCAACCACAGGATCTAGGACTCTACGAATTATTAAAATTGGATGTAGATCTGGCCACCTTTTGATGAACACTATGTTGTCTGTACTCCTTGTAGTCTATTGACATTTAACTACTAACATCTGAAGAATAAGCAAGTGAAGGTAATACAAATTCCCAAGGAAGTAGTGGGACTCCAAGGAGGCAATGCACTACACAAAGGTTACCTGACTACTGCTTATCTCAAAGGAATGGAGTCTTTCAGGATTTTCTTTTATGTCTTCTCAGGGTTTCCTTGTAAATCATTCATGCCCTAGGAAATGTTTGCTTTATGTCTTTTATGTCTGGACAACATTGCCTAGTTTGTTTTTCTCTCTTGCCTACAGACTTTTCTCTAAACCCGATTCAATGAGAATTAACATGCACAATAGGCAATGTGCCTCATTAAATCTCCATCAGCAATGAAACTGCTTGAAGATTTTTCAGTGAAACTGGTTTGATAAATACCGATTTGCCAAAACCCAAGCTTTTTGTGCTAGTATATCAGTTTTGATGGATTGCCTGTTAAGGCAGGTTTCCTAGCTCCAGGACAGGATTTCTGGTCCAACATACAAGAAGACATAACTGATTAGCAAACAGCCTTGTAATAAGGCAATATAACCTTAAGGCTCTAGTGCAAACACTGGTTTAAATTATGCAGAGAAAGAATTTGAATCTGGATCTCCTACATTTTAAGTAAGTGCCTTCATTACCAAGTTCTTGGATATATTAAACTTCATTTCTCACTGTGTGTTTAGGGGTTTTGTGATTGTCATGGAGGAAAAAAAAGTAGGGTCTTGATTTATTTTCTAATGTGGAATAAGAACATTTGTAAATGATCACAGCAAGAGTAGTATCAGAAAAATGTTCCCTGTTTAGTCCTGATCAGTGACTGAAGTGGTTAAACAAATTATTTCCTCTCTCACTTACACTTACCCCTCTTTATCCCTGATAAATAACAAAGAAGTCACTGTAAGTCTCTTAGTACTGTGGAACAGATAGCATCATTCACGTCAGTTCAGCAACATTTCCCAAAATGCCTCCTCCAAAGCTAAGTACACTAGCTTCCCACTCCTACGCTCTCTATTCTTGCTCTTACATTGACCTTCTGCTCACAAAATGGAAAGTGAAGAGAAGAAAAAGATAAATAAAACAGATTTACAGTGTACAAGTCAGAGGCACAGTGCCCAACGCAAATCACAGAGGAACAAGTTTATTCCTGGTACAACTCTATCTATAAACCCAGCTTTCTCTTTCCTCCCCCTCTAGCTGTGGTGTATCCGTTATTAAGGCCACATTTGAGGGTGTTAGTTAGATGACATTCCTTAGGACAGAGACCACTATTTATTTCTGAAAAGTACTGTATACAGTTTAACAAAAAAGAAAAGTGTTTTGAAAAGTGGGACAGTCTGTGACCAGGCTACGAAGAAAAAAGGGAGAGGAGTGTCTTGACCCCTCTTGGGACTTTGGCCAACATTTCATCCCAGACGAAAGCTTGAAATCAAAGCCTTCCTTTAGCCTTTAAGAAAAGGTGTTCACTTTTATATCAGTGCTGCTACTTTTTCTGTCTACCAAAAGGCTGAAACGCTGTAGGGCTAAGGAACTGATGATCTCTTGAATAATGAGGAAAACATCTCAAAGCTTTTATCATAGGAAATCAATTTTTTGCCTAGAATGGAAAGCAAACATGCGCTCTCACATACTAGGCAGTTCAAAAGCATAGTTCAGCTTTTTAAGTAGCTGTCTCCTTCGTTGTGTAAGAAACCAGAAGTTAACGAAATTCCTGGAAAGATTACAAATACTCATCTCCCCTTTCTATGCTGACAGGCTACCTCGAGCGGTCTGCTGTCCCCGGTTACTGCGCTTTCCCAAAGAGAAAGCTAGAGTTTTTTCTCAGAAGGGATTGCACATGGATGGATATCTGTCACAGCTCCTTCCCAAAGGATATATAGCGGTTTTGCATGCTACTGGTTCCTCCATCCAGGAGGCCTCCTACACCTGATTTCAAAAAGTCCCATCATCCAACTGAAAACCTGACAGCTGCCTCATGCAGATTTGAACCAGAAGCAGCTTCCTGGACTACCCAAAGACGATGTTGCACTGGGACTTACGCTATACCACTGCCCTGATGTATGGTCTCCCCCAGTTAGCAAGGAGAGGAGACAGGTGGTATGGGAGGGAGTACTGCAGCCATTCAAGCTCATCTTGCTCTGTGGCTTCAGTCCTGAAGTCTGCCGTTCTGTAATGTGTCTACCAACATAATCTGGGCTTGGAGCAACTATTGTAGAGCAATCTGTAAGCATAAAACCATCATTTGTGGGTTTCTGGCTCAAACCCCCATTGATGACATCAATTTTTCATTCCCTGCTCTGGGAGCTACGGGTAAATGGCACCCAAAAACTGTGAAATAGCACCAGTGACTCCCACCCACGGCAGACTGGCAGCTCATCTGTTGTCACTAACGGTCTCCTTGGAGGAAAGCTTTTGTGGAAAAGTCTCTCTACATGTTTTATGGAGTCTGCGTTACTCTTCCAGCACAAAACCAGCCACAAGTATCCTATAACTAATTAGTACTCACTTGGATACAAGACCGAAATCTTTTGTCTCCTGAGTAAATGAAAAGTTGGGCATGAAGAGTCAGTGCCGAAAGGAACAAAAAATGACAAAAGAGATATCCCCATATATTGAAGAAATTTTCCATGGCAAAAGCAGCTAAACATCTCACAGATAAGAGATAAATTGGAATAAACAGCTGTCAGCGTTAAATAAATATCCTGGATAATGTGCAGGACAGAAATAACTACAGCATCGTCAAACTCCTTTCTTCACTTTATTTAGCTGTTCTTGCATGTAGCTCCCAACTTTGCACTGCTTCAGTTAGTGGAGCATTTATTTTTGAATCAGCTGCATTTGTTAAGACTGTAACAACGAAAGGCATTTCCTGAGAGGCTGCAAGGATGAGCAGCAAGAAAGAACAACAGCTAAGAAAATACGGGACCCTAGTAGTGCTTTTTCTCTTCCAAGTTCAGATTTTTGGTTTCGATGTTGACAATCGACCTACAACAGATGTCTGCTCGACACACACAATTTTACCTGGACCAAAAGGTGAGGAGTATCAGGTTGCTAATGCTGAGACCAGTACTGGTAAAGGATGATTTTTAAAAATAGAGACATGGAGGGCTTGTGGCATGGGCTGGGGATAAAAGATGTGAATTATTGCGGACTGTACAGACATCTAGAAAAGTGGAACTGTGATGGGGAAAAGTGATGAAGCAAGGAGATTTGAATTTGCTTTTGTTTAGTTTCAGGAACAGTGTCACTTATTCTCAAATAAGTTAGAGTTGTCCTTTTGCATCTTTCTCCAGCCACATAAATTTTGTCGTACTTCTTGTATTTATCACACCAGTACAGCTAGCAGCCACAAATTGAGTGACTTTGTCTAAAAGTAAGCACCTATTGTGAACTGTTAATGGTTCACTTTGCACCTATAGGTAGGGAGAGATATGCAATATTTAAAATGACTGAACTGTCATTATTTCCAAATGCTTACTTGTAAACACAGCTCTGCTGCGTTCATCAGACCTGATCCAGCAGCTCCTGTTGAATTAAACAGGACCTTCACTACAGATTTCAATGAGAACTAGATCAGCTCTGGCATGTGCAGTTCTTTTATCTTTAAAACACTTTGTAAATATCTGAACCCAAGTTTTCTGCATTAACTTACTTTTTGTGTAACACAACTAACGTCAATGGAATTGCCTGGAGGCTACCTCAGCCAAAAATTAGGTCCATGACATACAAATCTATCTTGCAGTGACAGATCTAAAATATATATTCCACACCATAGCTATTGCAGTTTGAACTATTGCTTTCTTTTTAGTAATGCATTGTATTTTTCTATAGGCTACAGATGGAGAAAAAAAAATCAACTGATTTAAATTTTAAGCAGAAAAAAAGATTATCAAGTCAAAAGCACTGCTACAGACTCATTTGTTTTTATGATGGATTATTCAAATGTATGTTGCTTAAAGGACCACTTTTAATCAGCAAGTTAATTTCTTTATGATTACAATCCAAGCTTAAACTTTTGCTGCCACAGCATAAATGCAGAGAGATGTAATGATCCCCAAGGGAGCTAGTGGGAGTTTGTTTAGTTAGTATCTGAATAATGGCAGGCTGGAGAACAAAGTTTGACAGAATTGTGTTTAACAAGTCACAAGGCTAATGAGGTGGTCTGGTGACAACACGAGCGTAGCTGGGACTCCAGCTGGTTTCTGTGGTCTAGCTTGTATAGGGAGCATTTAAAGGTTAGATATTATGGTTCTTTGCAAGTGTGATACTGAGAAAGTCCGGAGTTAGTCATTACCAGTCCTACTGCCTCCTGGCTGACACCAAGACAGAAGAGGTGCCAAACAGTATATTGACACAGTCCACAATACTACTTTAAAATTAGATTACCATGCCCAGGACCCATGATTGGTAAAAGGAGTATTGAGTAAATCACCTCCAAATTACTGTCTCACACTCATTGCAGATCATCAAATACATTTTTCAGTCTATGTGATATGATCCTATAGACCAATTTCAGTTCCTACCAGAGTTGAGCTCATCCAGGGCAGCTACAAGTGGCTCTCAACAGCACTGGTTGTTTTGACTGCCGGTCAGCTGGGCAATTAAAGACTGAGCAGGCTGGACGTGTGAACTACCCTGTACTCCTCAGGCATCCCTTGTAGTTGAGGATGAAGCATGCTGACCTAATATGGCAGAATAAAGTCTGCCCTGCTGCCAGTTTTCCTCTATCCATCTTGTGTGTAGGGACTCAGAGCACATGATCCCCAGCCTAGGACCACACTACAGCCACAGGCAACGCTTTGCTGCTCAAACTTTAACTCTGACAAAGGACAAGCCTCTGACTTCTGTTGCTGTTTTATTTTCTGTGCTAGGTCTGTTGTGCTCCTTTGCCCATCATTCTCCAAAAAATGGGGTTTGACCCACCCTACACAAGTTTCACCCCTCACCCCCATCTGCTCAGCATCTTTGGCTATGGTCGAACACAGTGGTGTTCCCACAAGACAGAGGTGCTGAGCTCGCGCAGTATGTTGGCCAGCTTTTTCTACCACAACAGGCCTGACTCCTGTTGTGGCAAACTCCTCCTTCCATATGAACACAGGAGTGTCTAATGCGCCAAAGCACCTAGAAGTGCAAGGGATTAAGAGATATTCAATAGCTGTAAGACTTCCTACACTGTCCCACCTCACCTATCCCAGTGCAAGGCACAAATTGGCCTGTAGGCTAGATCCAGTCTGTGGGCTACAAGTGGGATGGTCCCCGGACCTATGCAGCAGCAATATTGCTGTTCCCATCACACAGCACAATGGAGAGGAGAAAGCTGAGGGAGAAGTGGGATTGTTTGGAGAGGCTCAGAACTTACAGCCCTTTATTTTTTGCACTGTTGGAGGTTGCGTTACTCACTTCATCATCTAGGCATTCATAGTTGCTACCGGAACGAGCACCCAACCCCTCTACATGCTCACCCTGAAAAGAACCTGTTCAAAAAGGGTCATTAGTATCGTGCAAATTGGCCACTTCTTGTACAAGCCACATGTAACTTGTCCAAATTAATTTGTGCAATCCAAATTCTTCACCTTCAAAAATATACTCTTTGTTATGCTCATACCTCAGCTTTCACAAGAGAAGTACGATATGAGTGGTGGGATTAAAAGAAAAGGTAATTCCGGGCTGATTATCAGGAAAGTCTTCAAACCGGTTGTGACAGTCCCACCAGCTCCCAAAAAGCATGAGGCAAAACCAGAGGCTATTGTGTGTAACACAAAGAGCTAGAAAATACTCTGGAAGGATGCAGTCTCCCGGGAACAGAAGGAATGCAGTAAATGTCCTGTAAGCCTTTTGCACTTTCTGTTGCAATGATAGAAATCAGTCTGAATTAAACTGCTCAGCATTAGAAACTAATCGGAGTTTAAGTCTGACCTCTGGCGGTTCTGCGTGGTGCAAACCAGGTGCCTTGCAATCCCCTCCATCTGTCTGCTGCTTTTCCATCGCCGGTGCAAGCCAATGAAAGCCGAAGTCTGTTTGTAAAGAATTATGCAAAGAAATTTTCTAAACGGGCACTCCAGAAAAAGGGGAAAAAAAGAGTGATAGAAAAGCAAAAGCTGGCACTCCTCTCCCAGTTTCCTTTTCTAGGCAATGCTCAGGTCTCTTCTCAAAAAGAGGGGACTATTTTTAATGAAAATAGTCCTAGTGCAATGGCTGTCTTGTTCTGCCTTCTGAAAAAGCTTTTGACATACACAGCAAGCTGGCCTATATAGCAATTAAAAATAGAAATGTGTGAGGCATTTTCTAGGACCCTTATTGGAAAACTCTAGGAAACCAAAAAAGAAACAAGTCTGTGCTCTGGACAAAAACAGATTTTCAGTAATTGTAGCTAGTGATTTTTAGTGTTTGACCTGAGATGTTTAGGAACAGCTTGGTCTTCGCTGGAGTGCTTTGGCACAGGAGCTCTGAAAACTTACGTTAGGTAACACAGATCCACAGCTGAGTAACTAGGGCAATAAAGGCCAAGTGCTGTACTCCATCGACTTCTTGGGTCCGAAGAGAACCAGATCAAGCATAAACAAAACAACGAATTTCCCAAGGCAGCCAAGTGCTTGGCCTAGCAAAATTAGTCATGGCCCTGTTGCTTACTTTCCACCCTCGCAAGCCTGGAAGCAGGCTGGCTGTTGCTGCTGCTGGGGGAGGAACTGGTTCTGCGGGGAGGCAGCAGCTAGCGCAGTGCAAGCAAAAGCACCAGCTGTTGGTCCATGCTCTGGCAGCATCAGGAACACCAGGCTCTGCCCTCCCGGGCTCTCCCTTCAACCACTGTCCCAGCTCCGTCCTTTCTTCTAGCTGCCCTCTCCTGGTAACTACAAAGGAAGTTTTAAGTGGGCTGTTGGCATAGATGAGATAGGATTTCACCTGGTCTGAGTAAATCAATAAGCAACAACATGAGGGCAGAAATAAGCAGAGGGACCAAAATTTTGATTCCTAAACACCCATTAAAAGCATGAGCAGGGGGGGAGGAAGACTAGGGCAGGGGCTGGTTCTGCGGTAGCGTGGAGTAAGGCTACAGCTGATTTCATGTGGATTCCTGGGAGCTCAGTGCTTCAGAAGACTGGCTCTAGATCTCGCTATCTGTCCCAGGTCCCAGCTCATTTCCTTTGAAATCCAGACACAGGAATTTCAAAGGTCTTGAATCAGATCCAGGTTGAGAAACTGGAATGAGATGAAATCTGAAGAATACCGGGAGTTTCCCATAGCAATTTAGATGTAAAGTGTTTCCTTATTATTATTTCTGACAAATGATGCTTATAAACTCTGTGACATTGGCTGGCGCCTCAAAATAGCATCTACTGTGGTCTCCAGTATAGCTGTCCATCTCTCAGTTTTAATTGCACTTACGCAATTCCACTCCTGGAAAATCTCAAACTCACTCAGAAACCAGATATGCTGCTATCCGCATTTCCTTCTGAAAATATAAAATACCTTACCACATCCTATAGGCTATTCAAACCCATAACTAAACTTCCCTCTTGGCGCCTCACATTTGATCTGAAGAGCCCTTTAATTTCAACACATAATTCTATTTTTTATGTCTTTTAGATTTCCTCATTTTAGTGTACGTTAAGTTTCTGAAGTTTATCAGCCTGAGTTACAAAGCATGTATGTGGGGACTTAAATACATCAATTCAAAAGATATTGGGTCTATATTTCTTACCAATGTCAGTCTGATTCCTCACTGAAGCCACTGCAATCCGTGAGTCTCTGAGATCATGTCAGAATGGCAGGGGAACAGGCTGGGAAAATTAAATTGGGCAGACCAAATGAAAAGAGAATCCAGAATAATTTAAATTATTTGTGTTATTAAAGAAATAATGTATGACCCAGTCATGCACAAAGGCCCAGACTTTTAAATAATAAAAATCGGCGGAGCCTCACTGAGCCTACTGAAGGCTTACGTCTGGCTCACACAATGCAGTAGGAGAAGAGGGTATTTCTACTGAAGTCAATGGACATTTATAAGTGGAAAGTGGAAAAGTAAGCAGAGAATCCAGTTTATTCTTGAAGATTCTTTCCATTTCACCAAGGAAGGTGACAGGGCCCCTGTTGTCTAATTTGGAGCTGGGTGAAAAAAGACAATGTGTCCAAGAACTTGTGAGCAAAATGCTTTACTTCTCATGGTGGAATCTGTGGAGCCATGTGTGTGTTCCTGCAGGACACCTGGAGAGTGGCTATGGATGCAGTTGCACCTACAGCTGCACTCGTCTGTGAGGGGTTTTGACCATGTGGCCATGTGGTCCTTCCTTCACCTTGTGCTGGGTTTGCTGTTTACTCATCAGACTTTTCACTGAGCTGATTCAGCTCACTCACTAAAAATGTGTGTCCCTTATTGATATCCCTCTCTTTAGTGAACTGAATTCCTTCAACACAGGGTTGGAAGACTGCTCAACATAAGGCAGAGGGGACGGAGGCGTGCAGGCCAGTGTTAGTGGCTGAAGGGAGGAGGAAGGACAGGGAAGAGAACATTGTGTCAGATAGGCAGATGTCAAGAAATCCTGTCCTCGCCAGCTATATATAGCTTGAAAGTAAGAATCCCCACTGCTATGGGAAATTTGCTAAGGATCTAAAGGACACCGAAAGTGAAATTAGAGGAAATTTTGAGGCTTTCCATTGACGTAGCTGTGACGTAATAGCACACTGGAAAGACAAACTGGGCTGTATTTGCTTATTTCTTGGGAGTCTGCGACTCCCTCTGGTGTCAAAACCTCTCAGTAGATATTGTGCATGTGCAAGTGCTGCAAAGGTTCACTGTGCTCAGGGTCACTCAGTGTCCATAGGCTGCAGAGCTAATCCTGTGGCTATCTGCAAGGCTCTTACAGGAGGGCAAGGCATTCAATTGCTCCTGGAGGACTCTCAAAGCTTCAGAATTAGGCACATGTCCTTATCCCTTTAGTTTAATACCCAGGAGAGGCAAAAACACCTGCACTCTTCAGCTTCTGTCTGTGGAGATGGGGAGGGTCCCTCAGGTGGAACTACAAGCGTGAAACATGGAACTCAGCAGAACTGTCATGCATGATTAGAAGGTAAAACCACGTAACAGATTCCATACAAAGGTGGGACATTGGCTATGCCTAGGAGTGTTACATGCATCCAAGGCAAGCTGTGCAAAGCATCCATGTGCATACTAATAAAGATTAACCATCCTTCCCCTAACACAGCAAGTCAGTCATGCCCCCAGGGCTTCTCAAAGACGGTGCCCAGCTTTTTTCAATTCAGAGTATCTGATGTAGGAGGACAACTATGCTGTAGCCCAGCATAAGTGGTGTTTCTATCATGTGAAAGGGTGGGTATGCCCTGGAGTGTCGGGGAAAGGTATACCTGCAAAAGAGAGGCTGAGAAAGCATTAACATTTCTGCAGTATTTTTGGTCAGGAGACAGGAACTGGAGCTGACCTGAGGCCATGACTTGCCAGCATACCTGGCAAAGTGTCTCAGTGGATCCAGGGAGTTTCTCAGCATGCTGGCAACATGCTCATAGAGAAACACATGCATAAGCCCGGCTAGAAGCCTCCTCCCAGCTTTAGCCTTCAGGCAGCCTGCAGAATTGCTCTCACCCCCTGATGCAGGGCTGCCTCTACAGATAAGTGTGGACTCCGTAATCCCCCAAAATTACACCCTGATTCTCCAAGAACCAGGGTCAGCCCTTGATCACAAGACTTGGAGAATCACTAAACATATGTGAACAATTTAACCTGAAAACTTCCTCCATTCATGAATACAAAAGAGATAAATTGCCTACAAAAGATTCAGCAGGGAAATCAAAGTCCCTTGAAGGTCAGTAAATTCTTACTAATTAAATTCTTACCAATTAAATTCTTACCAAATGTAACCTCTCAACATTGTGTTATTTAGTGAAACTCCTAAAAAGGCAGAGCCCCTTTCAACTGCCTAAAAATCCTGCTGATTATTAGACCTTCAGCATTTTCCTGAGCTTGTTTATAAGAGAAGGAAGGACTGGGGTTCCCTCTAAATTATGATTAAAATTTTCTAACGGCTGCAAAAGTCATTTACTGCATATGGCTTCTGCTTTCCTTCTGTCTCGCACAGTCCCAAGTTGGAAAAGTCTAGTAATTTATTATTCCATGTGTTCATTTTAATAGTCTGGTATTTTAAATCTGTGACACAGAAGAAGTGAATCAGCTTGAGGGAATACTAACAGGGTTGAGAAATGGTCTTGCTTCAGCTACTGGCTCCAAGTGCTTCACCCATGCTTCAAATGCCAGTGCAGTGTGCTATCTGACATCTTTGCAACCACAATTTTAAGGTGACAATCTGCTAATTAGGTTAAAACTTAACCTGACACTGCCCCAAGTGTAAAGCAGCACAAAGGAGAGGTTAACCTCTAGGTATAGACTACAAGCATATGAGGTCAGGGATCAGAGGGGTTTTTTTCTGTAAGAAAACTCATGTTGTACAAAGCACAGTAGTACAAAATCCAGTCCTGCGCACTGGCAGGATTCAGATATTTTTTTTTCTGGCAGATTACAAAAAAGTGGCTAATCCAGTAGGATGGCCTGTCCACATGAAGTCCCAGAGGAAAGGGAGAGACACTTATTATAAATTAGAGGCGAAGCCAACTCAACCCCTGCCCAAAACAAAGTCAACGAAGCTCTCAGAATCGCTCCTACTTCGTTGCAAATTACAGCGAGACCACAAGGGGGGAGCGTAACCCAAGAGTTCACGTTTCTTGCCAAAAAAATTGAGATCACTGCACACAAAAGCTAAAAGGGGACACAATGCTTTTATAATTATAATACCATATTATCGAGCCCTGGCCTTAGTCCAGTCATAAATTAAAAAATGAGATGGTACCACTAATTAATACTCTTTGGCTCTACCCTTGCTTTGTAATGGCCTACCCATTCTCAGCTGCAATATGGGCAGAAAAGCAGGATTTCCCTCCTAGGGGAAACTAAGGTAGAGTGTGGTAGGCTGCTTTATGCCAAGATGAAACAGGTGATAGATCTTACTTTCCCCTCCCTTAGGCTTTTATAGGGCTTGAGCAAAAATAGGGACTACATGAGGCGTTAACAATAAAAGTTGAGACATTCCCTATCCTTCAAAATCTCCAGAACAAACTTTCCCACACTTTTTACCTCTTCCATCTGTCACCTCTCAGCCCATACAGGGTAACCCCTTGCTTCACCTCCAGCAGCCCTGTGTGCAAAAAGCTTGCTCCAGTGTCTCTCAGAAAGAGCCACTACAGATTTCAGTGGCTCGAAGTGTTGAAGCTGAGATTGGAAAAAAACATCTGTGGAAAGTAATCACAGTTTCTCTCCTTGTTTATTAGCTTTCTTTCCTGGGCTCTATTTCTAAGATTAACTGTCTAAGCAATGGTTCTTACCCCACAAAAAAGCATCCTTCTTGCCCAGAGGTCTTCCTTCTGCAGCAAACAACAGTCTGTCTAGAGCCTTTAACCCATCAGAGCAGCCTGCAAGCCACAGGGAATGTAGCTACCTGGCCTGAGAGAGGTGATGAAGACTGCCAGGGTGACAAGCCCTGGTTTGGAAGGTTAGCAGAAATCTGGTTTGCTCTCCTGCATGACACAGGCCAAAGAAACTCCCTCAGCAGTTTCTACACCAGACCCAGAGTTACAGCATATCTTACACAAAGGACTTCATTGCACTGGGAAAGACTGGGCATCAAAAGCCTCCTACGTCTCCCTTCCCTGCTGGAGAGTGCGGTCCATTTGTTAAATATCCCAATGTTTCCTTTCTAGTCAGGATTCATCCAACTTTTCCAGCCTTTGAATCACATCCTGCTTCCTTTCTATTATCACACATTTCTCCCCCTGTATGGGTTTGCAGACTGTGATCAGATCAGCTCTTAACCTTCTCCTGGAATTTCATTTCACAAGCCCTTTGTCAGCCTCTGGGAATCTTTTCTGGATTTCTGAACTACTGAGAAGTGACTTTTACACTTTTCTCAAGGGTTTCATAGATGGGTTTGGAAAGGACAATTTCTTGGTTTCTCAGTTGTAAATGTTGTTAGCACTGAGGTCAAGAGCAAAATTAAACCGTACATTCTCTGGCTCTGCTGTTTGATATCTGTAGAGAAGAACCCAGTACAAGCAGGCATCCTTCCATCAGCTCCAGGCTCAGACCCACAGCTTCAGCTGGATACTTAAGAAGCTTGGCTTTTGGGAATATATACTGACTTTTCCAGTATTTTTAAGAACCAGTGAAAATAGAGATGTTTAAAACTTCTATTGCTGACTGCTTATAGCCTTTCCCCTTTCTACTTTGTCCTGTAGCAGCTGATGTTAAAAACAAACAAAGCGCCTGAGTCAGCCAGCACACACCCCACATCTTGTTTTCTCCTTGTCCATCCCTCTAGCAAATGCTTCCTCCCTCTATTGTGGACTGAAGTTGAGCCCTTTATCTTCATCATCTTGGACTACTGACCATCCCCCCCAAAAGAGCATCCTGACTGATGCTGTGATTCTGTCCTCCACAAGAGAGTCCCAAAACTGAAGGGTTTTTTTTGCATATTGGGACAGATTCAGCTCAGGCCCCATAACTGACATGGAAAGGAGCCAAACAGCTCATACTACATTTTATATGCTGCAGTTAATATGCACCACTTCTCATCTGTCATCACCCCACAGAACAGCCCCTGATATGCTACCTACGGCTACAGAAGTAGAAGGTAAATCAGGAATGAGTGGGCATTTTTTTTTTTTTCAGAAAATAAGAATGAGATCCAATGAAATGATCAGTCTGAAAGCAACCATGTAAAACTACTTTCTCTCTCAGCCCATAACTAAATCATCAACCTCTTTGCCAGAGGATATTATAGGGGCCAAAAATATAAAGGAGTTTAAAAGGCACAAGACTAACCTGTGCAGGTAAGAGTCACTAGTGGCTGCTCACAAGTGGTCTGGATGCAGTGCTAGGCTCAGGCAAGCACGTTAAGCCACCACTCGTGAGAGGCCGGAACTTGCCGCCTGGGTCATAGTCACCCTCAGCACACCCAGTTCCCTGAATACCTTCTGCCAGGGCTGGAGGCACCATCCTCAGTGAGACAGGTTATTGGTCTTGTCACAAAATGCTGTTCTTCTGTCATCACTTCTCTTTTGCTGACATCCAGACTCCCCTCCCTTGGGTCTCCGTATGCTGAACTGCAGTCTCTTCTCCCTTGCTGGGCTGCGGGCACAGACACAACTGGCTGCCTCTCACGCATAAGATCCTGGCTTGGCCAAGAGACTGTGGCACTGCTTCCCACCACACGGCAAGGCTTACTGCAAACAAGGGTACGGAGCAGGGGGAGAGGCTTTGGAAGTCTGCCTGTGTTCAGAGCTGGTCGTTTGGTGCAGGGGTTGTCATCCCCCCAGCATTTGTCAAAAAAAAAATAAAAGAGGAAAGATGTTCTTGGGATTTGGCTCAAAACTAAGAATTAGAAGACAAGAAAATCAAGTCTAGTTGTGCCTCTGATTTCCTGCATAATGTCAAGTGAAATGATACGCTGCCTAAGGAAGGAGATAACATTTCTTTTCTATTAATTGCCGTCTTGCTCCCTTAAGACCGTAAGCTGCTCAATGATTGTCTCTTACAATAGCAAGAGTACTTATACCATACCATGCAGTAACCTGTGTAATAGGGTCTTGATTTCATTTGGAGAAATCTCTGCTCTACTGTAATAAATGCAATGAATTTACACCTTACAGATAAGCTGCATAAGACATTTTCAAAATAAAGTACTGGAGTAATTGCAAAACATGTTTGTTATATCAACATATAAATGTCACCCGTCAAAAAATGAAGGCAAGACTTCTGCCATACTAAGTGCTAAGGTCTATGTTAAGACCTATTTCAACATATTTACATTCCTCCCATTCCAAAAGCATCTGCATACCTTGAACACAGAGTCACTACAAACAGTCACTAGGAACAATTAATAAATTCCTTTTGCCTCCCTGGCAGTTCTTCCATGGGTGTACAGGTTTCCCAACAGAGGAAGACTGGATTATTTATCTGCTTTATGGATTATATGGTTTAAAGGGCAGGAATAGAAGTTGGTGTTGTATAATTCTTATGTTGGAACAGCCTCTGAAAGGGAACACTTTTAGCTTTTCCTAATGATGGTAAGATTCATCAGCTCTTTACTGGAAATGTATCCCACAACTACTGTGTCTTCAATGTGAAATAAAAAGAAATGAGTAGTAAAAAACCTGAGAACTTTACTTTCTGAGGATGTATAGTTGTACTTACTGCACTGAAAGAAATGTACCATGACACTTTATTTTCTGTTTTTTTTTTGGAAGGAGATGAAGGTGAAAAAGGAGATAGAGGAGAAGTGGGCAAACAAGGGAAGGTTGGACCAAAAGGACCGAAAGGTATTTATGACAGTTTGTTGGCTATTACTTGTATATGAATATCATTATACACCACTGTACTGGTGCATATGATCATTGATGTTTAATGCTTTTCATTCCTGTTGCATCAGTAGATTTCACAATCCTGTCAAACATTAATCAGTGAACCTAACAATACTTGGAGAGCTTGATGCAATTCCTACCGATACGCAAGACAGCTATATATAGCAATACATTTAGTCACATAATAAACTAGTACATTTATTGCTGCTCTCCCAAGTGGCTGTCATAAATGAGATCCAGAAGACCCAGATCATATGTATAATCATTACCCAGATCATACATATAATCAGAAAGATTACTGTTCTCTTACTGAAATGATCCTATATTTGAAACTGAATTTTGAGAGTTACTTCCTAGTAATATACCAGGATGCTCAGAAAAATTCAGTCTCAGTTGTCCCTATTTTGCAGAAAAGCAAACAGAGGCACACACTGAGAAAAAAAGTTTCTCTCATCAAAGAGCATCTGAGAACAAGGAGTCACAGATGTCTCAGGACTCAGCCCTATTAAACATACCCCGTATTCACACAGTGAGCCGGGCACAGCATTCGGAGGCACCAGATGTGATGGTGTCAGCCTTGTTTACATACTCTAACTCAAAAGCTTAATTTGTCATTAGAGTTTAATGATAATACATATTCGTGGTCTTTCTTCCTTGACAGTAAGACTAATCAGGAAAGTTTTTACTTTTATAGAAACTTTAAAATCACCCTGTTACTATTGTTGTAATATAAAATCTTTTCAACTTTTAAATGCATTCATATGACTTTGCTTCTTACCTATAAAAGAAGATCAGATAAGATAGAATGGAATCAGGTAACCAACCATTTACCAAGCATCTTAATGATGTTAAATTCAGTGTGCAAACTGAGACTCCCTAAATTGGGCTGTCATCATTAGCCAGCTATTTTAGAACTGAAACTATTAATCAATTAAAAAGGCATCCGTTATTTTAGTGCTCTGAGGACTGGGAAAGCACACACAGCAAAACTCGTAGACCCCTATTTGCAGTCCTGCAGTCCCTGCACCTTCTCTCCCTGCAAAGAGAAGGGCTCTACCTCAAAGAAGAAGGAAAGGCTTTTGTCTGGGCTGAAGGGGAAAAAAAAAAACAAACCAAAAACCAACCTGCTGTCGGCCTGGTTTGGCTGTGAAGTAAAATCAGTATTTGAATATTCAAAATATTCACTAGCAGTTTTAGTTTGTTTTTCTGTAAAAAACCCATGAAGCTTCTGGGCATTTGAACAGGAAGCTCTACTAAGGTGCCTTGCAATGTCCTACTGTTGTATCTTACAGTAGCAGAGATCTGTGCTGTCCTCCTCCAACCATCCTCAGGGCTCCACTCATTTTCACTTTGCCACATATGTGGACTGGCCACACTCAGGAAAAATAGCAGCAGTAGAGACCTAAATAAACAGAAACCATCCATACTCTTTTCCTCTTATTTCTTCTCTCAGGAAATAAAGGACCTGTGGGGGATATTGGTGACCAGGGAATGCTTGGGAAAATTGGTCCAATTGGTGGAAAGGGTAAGCTCTGGTCTGGGAATTTTCTTGTTTTTTCCCTCAAGGTAAATATGTGTTTTGTGAGAGTTCCAGGTGTGGAGCAATATCAAATAACAGCTGTGACCAATGGTCTCCAATTAAAGTTATGCATAAAGATAGGTGACAACAGCTGACTGAAATATTCTTGTTTTACTTCCCACATGCAATGTATCTGACTTACTTGGCTAAAATAATTTGCTTTATGAGTTAAGAAATCAATCATATTTGATGGTAAAAGAGGTAGGGAGAAATCTGACCCTTGTGAAGTAAATTCTCTGAACGCTCTAAAAGAGAAAGCCAAATTTGTGCCTCTGCTTTGGACGCTGAAGGCCTAAGTCAGTATTCTGCTGCTGCTCAGGATGCCACCCCTTGTCACCTGCACTGCTGTAGGAGATGTGGACAATAATTTCATGAATTTATGCTCTAGTTGCCTGAGAAAAGGCTCAGACATTCCTTTCCGGTATTCCTGAAGAGCTACTTAAGAAGGAATATTACTACTGCCACAAGGAGACCTGCCTTGAAAGTTGAGCAGGGACCCCACCATCCCCAGGGGAACTCTGTGGTCTCTAAACAGCACATCAACCCAGGCATGTGGGTGAGTGGGTGGAACAATCTCTCCTGGGAGCTTCTCAAGCCAATGTTTTTAATAAACCTTTGATGGCCTCTAGCCAGTCTCAGTATCAAAGAACAAAAGAATTTGGCCTGAGGGACTAATTTTCAGAAGTACCACGCAACTGAAAACACAGATACTTACCTCCTAAGATGTCTTCAGTCACCAAAGGAGACTAGAATTTAAGAATCCCACAAATCACTTATCTTTATCTGCAAGTAAACCAATGCTCTGAGCCTTTAAATCAAGCTCGCTCTCAACCTGAATGTACAATTTATTGTCCTCTTCTGATTTTTCTCATTTTATTTCTTTATTTGCAGAAGCAAAGGTCACTAAGTCACTGTTTAAACCTACTATTAAACATCCGAGTTCTTAATGAAGCAACCCTGAAATTTCAGCTTATAAGTGTGCAGTGTCAAACAATGCTCATTAAAATGACAGCCAAGTCCTAATTTCTTTTTAAAAAAACACAACATATGATACATATAAAGGAAAAGGCACATCAAAACATGGCCATCAAAAAAGCAGAGCAAGCACTAGCATTTTTTGACCTCTGAAGGTTTTAATTCATAAAAGAAGAGCTGACATGAATTTCAGATAAAGTCCAGCTGTTCTGATCCACACTACAGCTGAGATTTTTTAAAAAGCTGGTCACCTCCACTTACATAGCAGCACAGCATTTGAAGAAGTATTTCTATTATTTTTATGATTTACAGAAGAAAGGGAAAGCAGTTGGATGACAGTAAATCACATTTCTGTGAGCTATATCTGAAATGAAACCCTGCTCCTTACTGACCTCATTTTGTGCAGGTGCTAACTGCTGCCCGCACACGTAATCTGTTGCACACATGAATTCAGTGGCTTAGTGCACATCAGCCTCACCTGGTGCCTCATCCAATCACGGAGCTACTGAACCCAGGGAAGGGCTCTGTCCTGCAAGACAATGAGAAAACCTAGGCCTCACCTCCTGCAGATTTCTTGAGTGCTTTCAGCCTCTCGGGATCATTGTGCAGTTTATATTTAAAGCAAGTGGTACCAGGAACCAGCAGCACACGAGATGCCTGTGTTATCAGTGAGTTACCTATTAAAAGGTTCTCCTTATTTTCATACACCACAATTAATCACAGTTTGTTTGACTTGGCACATCTGCCAGTACAGTACATCAGGGCTTCCTATCAGTAGCACACCGTTAATATATTATTAAACAGGTTTTACAAATATGCTCCACTGACATATGCACTGTCTGGGATCTGAGCTTATATTTTTCTCTTTATTTAGGTGACAAAGGAGCCAAAGGATTATCAGGGGTTTCTGGAAAAAAGGGAAAAGCAGGTATGCTATGCATCCTTCTCTGCAGAATGGTCAAGTCTACTGGGTCTTTGATTTCAGGATTGGTTTGTCTGGAGTTTCATAAAATTTTGAGGCCCGTGAACAAATTTGAGAAGAGATGAAATGAACAAGAAGAGACTGAAAAAGTTTTGTTTAGCAAAATGATGGCTTGGGTAAGGACATGGCTGATGCCTATGCATATACCAACATACATAAAATATGGAGAACAGTTACCTAAATTAATGGGCAATGTTTGATATCATAAAAACTAACACATAGACAGGCCAGCAGTACATTTATACTGGAAACTAGAATAAAGTTTCTGAATACCAAAGGAATGAAGTCCTCTAAGAGTTTCCCGATAGGAGCACGGGGACGAAAAAATAAGTGATTGTAGGTAGAGAATAATCTATTGTCAAATGAATGCAATGCATTTGCTTACAGGATGAGAATTTGGATCTGATGACCCAAAAATTTCTTCTCAGTCCTAATAACCTTGAATGTTTTCCCACCTTGAATGTACAGTTGTGTTAATTTTTAAGAGATTTCATATGCAATGCAAGTTTGGTTCTTAATGGGAAACCATCAGCAACAATTTTTCTTCCTGAGAATAACAGAGGAACAAAAAAAAACCCTGTACCAAGCCAAATTTCAGTTTACCAACAAAAATATAACTGAGACTTCAGTGCTTGAAATCTATTCATTATTTGAGTTGGTATCAACTATTTCTGCTGTACCACAGCTGCATGCAGCAGTTCACTAACATGGTCCTTCTACCAAAGTTTTGCCACTCTCACCTCTATGCATACTCACAAAACTTCTTCATGGAGAAAACAGCAGTTTCCCATTTCATAGAGGCTGTTATTCCTATGAGAAGACCAGGGAACCAGTGCTGTTTATAGATACAAAGGTAGACCTTTGGCATTCAGACATAAGGCTGTAGTGATCACCATGACAAGCCACATCTCTGCAGCTTGATGGAATCAATGATGAGAGGGGCAGAGGATGTGCAAATTCTACACTGATATGGGTGGAAGAAAGATGGCAAATCTTCCATTCACATATTTTAAAGTAGGGACCTTGAAGCCAGTTAGCAAGGGAGCGTACAGAGCCAAAATATTAAGTGCTTTGATCAACAGAAGTATGGCCAGTGGGGCACAGTGAGACTGGCTCTTCACAAGTAGAGACCAAGTCTTCAGAACGTTTGGAAGTGGGCTACAGCTGACCCTCCACACACACAGACACACACAAGTGCTTCTAAACAGAAAAATCCTCTGTCCTTTGCATTTATCAGGCACGGTCTGTGACTGTGGAAGATACCGCAGAGTTGTTGGACAACTGAATATCAATGTTGCTCGGCTTAACACGTCCATCAAGTTTCTAAAGAATGGTAAGGATCATTATGTATTAGATGTGATTTATTTGGCTCCTATAACATTTATCATTGCTATTCTTATATCATTGCTGCTCTATGGCAGCATCCATAGATGACCCAGAGAGAGGGTCCCACTGTGCAAGGCACACACACAGAAGAGAAAGTCTTGCACCTGTAAGGATATAAGCAGCAGATGAATAAAAGCAAAAAGAATACAGAAATGATCAACAGCACAACATAAAGAATTGTGAAAAGCACAAGGCACAGCTTGCTAACCACCTCTGTGCTGCCAGTTTCCCAGTGTAACAGAGATTTTTAGAAGGCTTCACCACTTTTTCTAGGACTAAGTCTGTATCCATAAATTAAATGTGTTTGAGACTGTACTCTGGCACTATGGGCAACCAGCACAGAACAGCCCTCATCTATGATATTAAATTCTACAAAACTGAATGCTGTACTATCAGGAGTGTCCCTCTACTAACTCCTAAACCTGGGGAGTAACTCCTGAATAATTGGGAGATCGTTAGTTGCCCAAGGCCAAAGCTCTGCTCAGGACCATTCCAGCAATCCATCAGCAGGGACAATCAACTTCCAGCTGCCCAGGCATGCTCCTTGGCACTGCTTAATTAACTAGGACATATGCTGGTTGAGAAGTTTGCCCTTTAAAGCTGCTGAGCAGCCACAGTTTTTTTCCTAGTCTTCTAGTATTCAGAGCTGCTGTAGCCACTAAGTTATCTATACCCCTGTGTTTCTATCCCAGGGCATTTCTTCACAATCTGTATTCAAGAACATGCAAAGCAACAGGAGTGATCCAGAGTTAGACATTGCTATTTGTCCATTTAGCATGCCTAATTTGATTAGTACTAGATATCCGTGAAGTATCTTACTTAAGTGTAGTTACTTAAGTACTAGATATCCATGAAGTATCTTACTTAATTTAAGTGAACTTAAGTGTCACAGGAGACACATGCCAACCAGGACTGAATAGTTCTTGTCCTAATGTGTGCAAGGTGCTTGTCAGTCCCATTAGTAGCATCAATCTCTGATCATGTCCTCATCATTCATCACAAATTCAGTGGTGGGAATGCTCTTCCTCTCTCCCTTTTATTAATTCTAATGTAAAAATCATCTTATTGTCATACTGGAACAGAAGCACCTTCAATGTCTGTTGACATACCATTGAGAAATTTTTTTCACATTTAAAGTTATAGCAGGTATCAGGGAGACAGATGAGAAATTCTATTACATCGTGAAAGAAGAGAAGAATTACAGAGAAGCCTTGATCCACTGCAGGGACAGAGGAGGAACACTGGCCATGCCTAAAGATGAGGCAACCAACGCCCTGATTGCAGACTACATCTCCAACAGTGGGCTCTTCCGAGCTTTCATTGGGCTGAATGACATGGAAAAAGAAGGACAGTTTGTGTACGCAGACAACAGCCCACTGCAGAACTACAGTAACTGGAAGGAAGGAGAGCCTCACGACCCAGCTGGCCGCGAGGACTGTGTGGAAATGCTCAGCACGGGAGAGTGGAATGACTCCGAGTGCCAAGTCACCATCTACTTTGTCTGTGAATTCCTCAAGAAGAGGAAATAAAAGTGCCGCAGAACACGCCTGGCACCTGCTGTACATACAACAACCCCTCCTCGTTCATCCACTGTAGGGAGAACAGACAACCAAGTACAGGGCACATTCCAGCCTACACCTCACTGGATTAAGCAAGAGTAACTACTGTTAAGATGGTAGTCAGCATAAAGTCAGCACAGTCTGCAGGGGGCATCCAGCCAGTTGCAAATTTTTATTTAATTCCTATGTGTAATTTCAGGTGGGCATGTCTGTGTGTAATTTACCAGCAAATTCAGAGCACACAGAGCTGAATATGATTTCACTAATGCCAGAAATAGTAATCTCACTGGTATATTACTTACTGATGTGCTTCGCAAAGTCCACAGATGGAAAGAGTGTGATCTTTACTCATCTTTGACCTGCAAAGAAAGTTCCAGTAATTCCCCTGGTGAACTCGGAGCTGGAAGAACAAATTTGTAGTTTCTCTCAAAAATATCCTTCTTTTGTTAGAATCGTAGAGTAATTTAAGTTGGGAGGGATCTCTGGAGGTCTTCTGGTAGAATCTTCCATGGAAAGCAGGGACAACTTCAAACTTAGAAGTTATACCCTCCTTAATTTGGCTTTGCAATTATATTGCCTCATATGCAGGGGAAGACTCACTTATCTCCGCTTCCCACTCCATTGTCCATCAGGCTGGTCTGAGGTGTGATGAATTAACTTAGCAATGGCACTTATGCATGCATGTCTGCGCAAAACTGGAGCAGTTCTAGCCTCTAATGGCCCCAAAAATCTGTGAAAAAAAAAGTCTAGCACAAAGAGAAGAGTGCACAGAGAGAACAGCACCATCGCTGTAGGCTGTACAGGCAGATGTAGTTTCAGTTGTAACAACGTGCATTGCTCATTTAAGAAGTGATTCTAGGAACACGTTCGCTCCTTAACTCAGTAGTCAGTGAAGTTTGATGTCTAATGCTAAAATCACCCACACCTTTGTGACACAGGAAGCAGTTACAGAACAGGCTTTATCCCCCAAGAACCCAGATTCAGGTGTGGCTGAGAAACTTAGTCATGCACTTCAGCAGGACTCTCCACAAACGATGAGCAGTAAGCATGAAGGCTTTGCTGTCAGTGCCCAGCTACTCGGATCTCCATGTCAGTATGTGCACAACAGATCACATTTTCCTATCTTTGATAATACTGAGGGAGCTCTTTTCTTCAGACACAGCATCTGTTTTGCCCTCAGAATTGAG
Source organism: Anarhynchus alexandrinus (assembly GCA_008711295.1). Taxonomy (NCBI): domain Eukaryota; kingdom Metazoa; phylum Chordata; class Aves; order Charadriiformes; family Charadriidae; genus Anarhynchus; species Anarhynchus alexandrinus. Next base: position 5,472,712 of record VUYV01000032.1, on the reverse strand, counting down.
CCTGCTCTTAGTCATGGTTCACCCTTCCTCACAGCAGATGTCAGGCAAAACCCTAGGGCTCCTGCAGTGAAGGTCTATAGATTTTCTTTTCCATTTGACATTAAAATTGAAGGAATGATATCTGGAGGCTAAGGAGGATGCTAGACACTAGGCACAGTGCAGCAATGTACCCTGCAGGTCACTCTGAGCACGAGTTGCACATAGTCTTCTTCTGGGTATCTGAAGAGCTGGACATGCCATCAGCTAGTAACGCAGAGGGTCAGTTCAAAGTCTCCCTTCTATTGCTGTGTACAGCACTGCAATGGCAACTAGACACCAGTCATACTTCCTCAACCTCACCCTCAACAGGAAAATCCTCCAAACAATTTAGTTGGTTGTTAGTTTGACTCCAAGCTCATCTCTGAGCAATGACCAATGCAGGAGTATCCCAGGAGACTCTGTGACTCAGAACCACTGTTGTAATCCAGTTTCTCTGCTACTTGTTCCTCCAGAAAACCACTTGTCGCTACCAGCAGTAAATTATCTGTGTTGCTCCACACCCTCCAGGGAACTATTCAGACCCATGAATGAAAGGGTGGGACCATATTTCTTTTCGTCACTCCCCTACTATACTATGAGAGTATTTGGGCAAACAGGTTCACTTAGCACAACATAACTCACCCTGAATTTGTTCCCTTCCTGGGAACTGATATTCCTCAAAATTAAGCAGATTTACGCTTTTTGGGATCTATAGTAATAAATTCATTAAGCTAAACACTTTGGTTTTAGAATCCTTAATGGTTAATGAAAAAGAATTAATGATTAATTCAAGGCAAAGTTTCTTGAGGAAAAGTAAAGTCCTTTAGAAGTTCAGGCCCAGGGCTGCGAGCCTCACTCACAGCAGGTCAGTTCTTACCAGTCCTACAGAAGTGGCATAACAACATCCCTGTGGGTAGGCACAATCACAGTGATACCCTCTCCGTCCCTCATCTTTACTTCTGACCCAAAAAGTCACCAAAATATGCTTGCCAGACTGGGGGTCCAAGTTCTGGAACCCTCTGGCCATACAGAGACCACTGGCTGACAAAATCCAAAGGTGTCCTTAATGCTACAATCATCACGAACAGGCCATTTTCCTGTTCTTTAGAAGGAAACTCAGAGCTAGGAGAAGGTGGAAGAGGAGCAATACTTTGCTGCGGGACCAAGCTCTGCCTGAGATTGGACTGGACACTCTCCTTCACATACAAAATCAAGGAATACATGTCTAAATTGAAACTCTGGTCTCTTTTAGGAGACTGTGAGTTATAAGCTCCCCATATGGGAAGGAGCATCCTCTCCGTATGGGAAGGAATGACTATTGCAGTCTCTGGCTGTGTGTCTGTGGGAAGCAAGCGAGGAACTTGTGTTGGGTTTCTGCAATGGAAAGGTGAGAGCTGCCTGTTTCCTCCATCCTCAACCTCTCCTACCGCACCAGCTTCATCCTTTCTTAAATAGAAAAAAAATAAACAAACCAACCCTTTTACCCGCAATGTATTCACATTACACTGGGCAAGGCTATACCAGTTGGAACAAGCAGACCTGGGGTGGCTGTTCCTTTGCTGACTACAGAAGAGGGACAGGAGAGAAGCACAGCACAGATGTTCAACCTAGCCAGGCATAAGTGAGACCAGGTGTTCATGCAACCCCTTCCTGCAGCACTGGGTCCTAGTTAATAAATTTTGCCAAGAAGCCTAACTCACAGGCCAAGCCAAATAAGAGGCTATCCCACACAGGAAACCTGGCAGGTAGGTCCATACCACTCCGCACCATGCCATGCAGACACAAGCTTGAGCCTGCACTAACTCAAATATTATAGCTGTGTTTTGCAGAAAAAATATTCATGTTATAATTAAGAACTTGGGCTATATCACAGGTTTCACTGCTAGCCAATGGAAATTCACTGTGGTGGGTAAAGTACCTTTGGTTTCTACATGAAATGGATAGAGCCAGGAGCACGGGAAATGGTGTCTGACTATTCAGGATTTATGGTCTGTTATAGCTCGGCACCTAAACCATTTTACCCAATCCCAATATTATGTTTTTCCCATGTTTTTCTTTTCATTATTTCCAGTCTGAACTTTTCTTGTTTCAATTATACCCACTGTTTCTTGTCCACCCACCTATCACCACTGTGAAGAGCCTGGCTTCATCTTCTTGAAGACCTCTTCATGGGTCCTGGCGGGCTGCTACGAGGTCCACCTCTTCTCCAGGCTGAACAAATTGGGTTCCCTTAGCTCCTCCTCACATGGCTCCGGCTCAAATCATCTTGGGGGCCCTCGGCTGAACATGGCTCCAATTTTTCAATTCCTTTCCTGTACTGGGGGGCTCAAAAGGACACAGTGTCTAGATGTGGTCCAACATGTGCTGGGCAGGAGGATAATCCCTTCCCTCAAGCTCCTGGCTGTGGTCCAGTCAGGAGGCTGTTAGCCGCCTTTGCTGCCAGGGCACACTCCAGATGCACGGGCAGCATGCTGTCTGCCAGGACAGAGCCTTCTCCGCAAAGCCAGTCAGCCCCAGCCTGTATTGGTGCAAGGGCTCGGCATTCCCAGACAGAGGAAACTTTGTGTTTGTCCATGCTGAATTTCATAACGTTCCTGTTGGCCTATTCCTCCAGCCTGCCCAGGTTCCTCTGTATGGCAGCCCTGCTCGCCAGCGTATTCACTGTTCCCTCCAATTTGGTGTCATCTGCAAACCTGAAGAAAGTGGACTTCATCACCTCCTCCAGATAATTGGTAAAGATGTTAAACAGGACAGTCCTAGTCTATCGACCCCTGTAGCACTCTACTTGTGTTCTGGGTAGAGAAAAACTCATCAACCACTCTCCCCTAAGCCACCAATTTTTACCCATCCAGACTATAAAATCCTAACTTGGATGCAAGAATGTTGTTGGAGACAGTGTCAAAAGCCTTGCTAAAGTTGAGGTAAATGACATATACTGCTCTTCCCTCATCCATAAACCCAGTTGTTTTATCATAGAACACAATCAGGCTGGTCAAGCATGATTTACCCCTGGTAGATCCATGCTGACTGTTTCCAATCACCTTCTTCTCCTTCATACGCCCGAAAATGTGCTCCAAGAGGACTCGCTCCATTAAGTTCCATGAGGACCAAAGTGATGCTGATCAGCTTATAGTTCCCTAGATTGCCTTTTTGGCTTTTTTGAAAGCTGCAACATTTACCTATTTCCAGTCATTAGGAACCTTCCATGATCTCCATAAAGTTTCAAAGGTGAGTAGTTCTCTTTGAACCCTTTCCCTAAGCACACAGGAATGGGATAGCTTGTTGGTAAAGGCGGCAAAGAAACCATTGAATACCTCACTTCCTCCATTCAGCAGTGGTCACGTGTTTTCCTTGCTCAGCCTTTTTATACTAACATAGCAGTGGAAGTTCTTCTTGTTCATAGAATCACAGAATAGTTTGGGTTGGAAGGGACCGTCATCTAGTCCACCCCCCCTGCTATGAGCAGGGACATCTTCAACTAGATCAGGTTGCTCAGAGCACTGTCCAACCTGATCTTCAATGTTTCCAGGGATGGGACATCTACCACCTCTCTGGACAACCTGTACCAGTGTTTCACCACCTCATTGTAAAAAATTTCCTCCTTATACCTAGTCTGAATCTACCCTCTTTTAGTTTAAAACCATTACACCTTGTCCTATCGCTACAGGCCCCGCTAAAAAGTCTGTCTCCACCTTTCTTATAAGCCCCCTTTAAGTACTGAAAGGCCACAGTAAGGTCTCCCTGGAGACTTCTCCAGGCTGAACAACCCCAACTCTCTCAGACCTGTCCTCACAGGAGAGCTGCTCCAGCCCTCTGATCATTTTTGTGGCCTCCTCTGGACCTGTTCCAACAGGTCCATGTCTTTCTTGTGCTGAGGGCTCCAGAGCTGGACGCAGTACTCCAGGTGGGGTCTCACCAGAGCAGAGTAGAGGGGCAGAATCACCTTCCTCGACCTGCTGGCCACGCTTCTTTTGATGCAGTCCAGGATGTGGTGGGCTTTCTGGGCCGTGAGCACACATTATCGGCTCATGTCCAGCTTTTCATCCACCACTACCCCCCAAGTCCTTCTTGGCAGGGCTGCTCTCAATGACTGTTGTGCTTCCCATGCAACAAGTTTCAAGTGCATTAAGCTTTGGATTTCCTGACGCTACCTCTACATTTTCTAAATTCTTCCACTGCGGTCTGTCCCTGCTCCCCTCTCCTCTATACTGCCTTTCTGCATTAGAGCTCCACCAAGCTCCCTGTTTAGCCATGCCAGTCGACAGATAAATCTGTTTGTAGATGTACAGTGAACACAAGACAGCTGCCTAAGATCTTGCTTTGTCATAGCAGGAATACTTCAGTGTTCTTCCCGCTCTTCAGTGTTCTTCCGGCTCTTGGCAAGCCAGGATTTTATGATCTCCTATATTCTGAATATTGTCACCTCACTCAGTGCAAGGATTAACTCCTGCTCTCTGCAGGTCCAGGATGCACATAGCATAGAGATACTCATCATAAACATATTTTCTTCAAACCTTTCAATCTCACATGGGCATTAAGCAGATCTACTTCTTTCACTGCATTTAATCTGTTCAATCACTTAAAAACAATAAAATTAGCACCTAGAGCAATGGAGTGCCACATTCTTGACCACAGCCACAAGAATATATTTAGTTTCACATACAGTCTTAAATTGTAGTTGTAGTTCAACTGACTGAAATGGTTATTAAGAAATGTAATTTGACACTGTGTATGATGATAAAAATAGTAAATGTGTCACAGAGAGAGGTAACATGGTTATTTGGAAAGCATTGCTCTAGATTGTCTTGCTTTAATATGTTTGCACGGGTACAAATTGCCATTTCTTTTTTCCTCTCTCTTTTCTTATTTATTAAAGTCATATGCAACCTACTCAACATGTGTAAGAAAGAATGAGCAAGATCAAAGCAATAGCTTAATCTGGGCAGCTTTTATGCTTACGTGGTAAGGGAGAACAGCAAATGGTAGAAGAATTCTCTGCCTACCTGCTGCGTGCAGCGCACCCGGCTGCAGCCCCGGGCCCCACCCGCTCCCTGCATGGAAAGGTTTCTCCATGCGGATATTTCAACACAGGGAGGAAAAGTTTCACTTCACTTTCATTAAGTGGGTGGGACTAGGAACTTGCATCGCCCTGTTTTGCAGACAGCAATAGCAGCCTACTGAAGCAGTCACTAACTACACAAAAATTGCTGTGGCTGGGAAGTGTGTGTGATCATGTGCATTTCTGAGTTCTGAATCCTTAAGACCCTTAACATCCTCTGTGCTATACCTATGCTTAAATTCCATGGAATTCCTGTGCCTAATCAAGTGCAAATCTACAAATGTTGGGGCAGTAAAGGGGCTGTGGCTCCTCGTTGGTATGACGCCGTACAGCATGATCACATCTGCAGACCCATGACCTTCTCATACAATGCAATTTCAGCACACATATTCCTCTCCACCCAGATACAACCTGCATTTGTCTTTGCTTATGTGCTTTTTTAAGAGTAGCCAGATGCCAGTTATTACTTTGGTCTTACTGTTTCAGTCATAGTTCAATCCTTAAGAGTAAAACAAATATAAGTAACGTCTTTTTGGAAATAGATTTCAGTCATGAATCCCCTGTTCATTTTTCCCCTTTACTAGATGTTTCAAGCCTTTGCTATCTTATTAACCTCTCAGCAGTGAATTGTCTAGCAAGAGATGCTAATTTTCCCAACTTCATACAATAGAAGTCTTTATATCAATTGCCCCACAACATTCCCTGAGCACGTGGGGCACTCTACCACGTGGAGGTTGGAAGGAGCAACAATGATGATCAGTCAGTAGAAGATTAAGTAAAACTGTGCAGAAAAATGTGAATACAGAGTTGGCGGATGCTTAGCATGTGAACTGAGGAATTTATTTCCCACTGTGAGCCAGTTTCTAGGTCTTGGAAATGCTTTAAAGCTTGTCAGGGGAAATCTAAAAGGTTGTCAGTAGTTCCAAAAAGAAATTTCAGTTCAACAGCTCAGGAACCCCAGAGCTTTCTTCAAGTTCACATACGCGAGAGGGAGAGCTTTCTCAGGACCTGAAGAAGTAGAAATACATTTTCTGCAAAATCAAGGACAATCACAAACCTTTCCTTGTGAAAGGCACATTTTTTCCATTCCTACTTTCTCAGATACAAACATTTTCCAGTATAGGCACGTGCCAGTGGACCCATTAAAGTTTAAGCAAGGAATGTATATGACTGCACTGCACTGTTTTCTCCTGGACAGGACAGCGTGTGACAGATGGTAGAGACCGTGCATGCCATGCCACTAAAAGACTCTCATAAAAGAGAAAATAAGATGATGATGATAATAATAATAATAGCAGCAGAACAACTTTACATCAAAACTATCCAAGTAGCCATAAGAGTTTAGGAAGCAGAGGAGGGAAGGTTATAGAATAAAGAGGTACCCTTGCTTATCCTCCCCAGTTGTTCTAATTACATATAACTCATTAACTTCTGAGGATTCAGGCCACAGTTCCTCCCACCACACAAAGATATTATTCGTAACTTAGAGATGTTACACTGCATATTCTATCATCAGTCCATATATTCATCCCCTTTTGGGGATGCAGACTGGTAATTTTCTCTGTGCGTGGAGAAGGTTAGTAGCCAGTTCCTATTCCAATGCAGCTGAGGCTTACTAGAAAAGCTGGAAATGAGGGCCAGCTGCTTGTACTGGTCAGCAAAAAAAGGAAAGTAGAGGAGAGGAAAAGGTTGAAGAGAGCCTCTCAGAAGCACAGCCCTGCATTGGTGCATCTGGAAGACCAATTCTGGGGGAAGGAGCTGGAGAAAGCCTTGCAGGAGCACAACACAATCCTCCACTGAGAAACATGTTTTCATTTTTTTGCTAATAAGGACAGCAAAAAACTGAAAATGAAGATTTTCTAAAGAGCCAGACTGGGACATGCAAAGATGTCCCTGAAAGAAAAGAGGTTGTTTAGGTTTGAGGTAAAGTATGCCATTCAGTATTAGGCCCCCAAAATGTGGGTAAATGTGGATGCCACTGATCCCCTGAACAACTGCTGCTGTGGGACTGGAAGGACACTTGGCAGAAGTCAATCAGCTTAGTGTGGAGGAGGCTGGAGAGAGTTTTGTGTCTGCCATAGATCCAAGAAGGAAGGAAGGTGTTATATTTGCTTTGTGTTTACCTTACCACAGACCACGTGACACTGTGACTCAGCTTCAGAGATATCACCCGCACTACTGACCGGCTGAAAAGCTCACAAGTCTCTGGAAGGAGGCTAGAGCAGGCTGATACAGCTTCAGCCTGTATAGGTTTGCTCTAGGAACTTACTCTGCTATGCTTTGAAAGAAAGAAAAACACAGACTTGGAGGGCAAAGAAAAAGAGTGTGACAACATTTTTCATTCACTACGTCAAATATGCTTGGAACCAAGTATATACGTATATGGCATACACAATCTCTTCAATTTACATTGAGTCAGTCCCTTCAATCAACCAGCCCAGACTGTTATTTGACTCATTTTAAGCAGCCTCTATATTTACTTCCAAATCACTGCAGAAAACACAGAACTAATTTGGCCCAGGAATTTCTCTTGCCTGACTTTAGTTACCTGCAATGTAGATGTCCACACCAGGCCCAACCATCATAAACTTCCTTTGCAGTGGAGAAGCAGACACAAATGATTCATATGATATATTTTCAGATACCTACTTTAGTACGAAACAAATTGTTCCGTAAAGGTGGCTATTTCTTTCCTGTTTGTAGTGAGGGTCTAGCCAGGTAGCTCAGAAATACACTTGGTCAGCTGAATCCCACCTTGGTTTCTGTCATCGTGCACCAGAAACCCAAAAGGACTTCAAGCAAGGTTAATTATTTCTTTCAGAGTATAGCTAGATATAGAAATGTATGAACACAACATCAGTCTTGTACAACAAATTACATCTTCAAAGTGCCATATAAACACTAACTACCCTGCAATTAGACTATCCTATTAGTAAAATAATGCACAGAATACTGACCTATTTATTCTTTTGCTGTTATGTAAAATTAATGAGCTGTGTTTTTTGACCACTGACTCATCCTTCTTCCAAATACCTGTGGATTAAAATTTAAGCTAGTTAAATAGCTCCACAAAATTACTGGTAGGCAGAAAATCATAGAATCATAGAATCATAGAATGGTTTAGGTTGGAAAGGACCTTGAAGATCATCGAGTTCCAACCCCCCTGCCATAGGCAGGGACACCTCCCACTAGACCAGGTTGCCCAAGGCCACGTCCAGCCTGGCCTTGAACACCTCCAGGGATGGGGACTCAACAACCTCTCTGGGCAACCTGTTCCAGTGCCTCACCACCCTCAAAGTGAAAAACTTCTTCCTAATGTTCAATCTAAACCTGCCCTCTTCCAGTTTGAAGCCATTCCCCCTTGTCCTGTCACTACATGCCCTAGTAAAAAGTCCTTCCCCAGCTCTCCTGTAGGCCCCCTTTAGGTACTGAAAGGCCGCAATAAGATCTCCCCGGAGCCTTCTCTTCTCCAGGCTGAACAGCCCCAACTCCTTCAGCCTCTCCTCATAGGAGAGGTGCTCCAGCCCTCGGATCATCCTCGTGGCCCTCCTCTGGACACGCTCCAACAGGTCCATGTCCTTCTTATGTTGGGGACTCCAGAGCTGGACGCAGTACTCCAGGTGGGGTCTCACGAGAGTGGAGTAGAGGGGCAGAATCACCTCCCTCGCCCTGCTGGCCACACTTCTTTTGATGCAGCCCAGGATGCGGTTGGCCTTCTGGGCTGCGATCGCACATTGCTGGCTCATGTTGAGCTTCTCGTCGATCAGCACACCCAGGTCCTTCTCCTCAGTGCTGCTCTCCAGCCATTCCCCGCCCAACCTGTAATTGTGCTTGGGATTGCCCCGACCTAGATGTAAGACCTTGCATTTGGCCTTATTGAACTGCATGAGGTTGGCTTGGGCCCACCTCTCCAGCCTGTCCAGGTCCCTCTGGATGGCATCCCTCCCTTCCAGCGTGTCTACCTCGCCAAACAGCTTGGTATCATCGGCAAACTTGCTGAGGGTGCTCTCGACCCCACTGTCCATATCTCCTACAAAGATGTTGAACAGTACAGGTCCCAGCACCGACCCCTGAGGAACGCCACTTGTCACTGGTCTCCACTTGGACATCGAGCCGTTGACCGCAACTCTTTGAGTGCGACCGTCCAGCCAGTTCTTTATCCATCGAATGGTCCATTTGTCAAATCCATGTCTCTCCAATTTAGAGACCAGGATATCGTGTGGGACAGTGTCAAATGCCTTGCACAAGTCCAAGTAGATGACATCAGTCGATCTTCCTTTGTCCACCGCCGTTATGACCCCTTCGTAGAAGGCCACCAAATTAGTCAGGCATGATCTGCCCTTGGTGAAGCCATGCTGGCTGTCACCAATCACCTCTTTGATTTCTGTGTGCCTCAGCAGAGTTTCCAGGAGGATCTGCTCCATGATCTTGCCAGGCACAGAGGTGAGACTGACTGGCCTGTAGTTCCCCGGGTCTTCCTTATTTCCCTTTTTGAAAATGGGGGTTATGTTTCCCCTTTTCCAGTCATCAGGAACCTCGCCAGACTGCCACGACTTCTCAAATATGATGGCTAGTGGCTTAGCGACTTCATCTGCCAGTTCCCTCAGGACCCGCGGATGTATCTCATCAGGTCCCATGGACTTGTGCACCTTCAGGTTCCTCAGGTGGTCCCGCACTTGATCTTCTTCTACAGTGGGCGGTTCTCCATTTTCCCAATCCTGGCTTTTGCATTCTGCATCACGGGCAGTGTGGCTGCAGTCCTTGCCAGTGAAGACTGAGGCAAAAAAGTCATTGAGTACCTCAGCCTTGTCTCTATCCCGGGTAACCAGTTCTTGTGTTACCTTCCGGAGAGGGCCCACAGTTTCCCTAGTGTTTCTTTTCTCGCTGACGTATTTAAAGAAAGATTTCTTGTTTGTCTTAATATCCCTTGCCAGATCCAGTTCCATCTGAGCTTTGGCTTGTCTAACCCGATCCCTGGCTGCTCGGACCATTCCCCTGTATTCCTCCCAGGCTACCCGCCCCTGTTTCCACTCCCTGTAGGCCTCCTTTTTCCTTTTGGTCATGTCCAGGAGTTCCTTATTCATCCATGCAGGCCTCCTGGCTTTTCTGCCTGCCTTCCTCTTTGTAGGGATGCACTGGTTCTGGGCTTGGAGGAGGTGGTCCTTGAATATTAACCAACTTTCTTGGGCCCCTCTTCCCTCCAGCGCTTCATCCCATGGCACCATACCAAGCAGATTCTTCAAGAGGCCAAAGTCAGCTCTCCCAAAGTCCAGGGTCGCTAGCCTGCTGTGTACCTTCCTCGCTGCTTCGAGGATTTTGAACTCGACCATTTCATGGTCGCTACAGCCCAGGCTGCCCATGAGTTTGACACTGTCTACCAGACCCTCCTTGTTGGTAAGCACAAGGTCCAGCATAGCTCCTTTCCTCGTTGGTTCCTCAACCATTTGGAGAAGGAAGTTGTCCTCAATGCAATCCAAGAACCTCCTGGATTGCCTATGCTTGGCTGTGTTGCCTTTCCAACAGATGTCAGGGTGGTTGAAGTCGCCCATGAGCACCAGGGTCTGCGAATGTGATGCCACCCCTATCTGACTATAAAGGGCTTCATCCACTGGGTCTTCTTGGTCGGGTGGCCTGTAGCAAACCCCCACCGTAATGTCCCCTGCTCTCGATTTCCCTTTAATCCTAACCCATAGGCTCTCAGTTGGCTCTTTATCCATCCCCAGGCTAAGCTCCATGCATTCCAGGTGCTCTTTAACATACAAGGCAACGCCACCTCCTCTTTTCCCCAGCCTGTCTCTCCTGAAGAGCCTGTAGCCTTCCATTCTAACACTCCAGTCATAGGTGTCGTCCCACCAAGTTTCTACGATGCCAATGAGATCGTAGTCCTGGAGTCGTGCCCACATCTCTAGTTCCTCCTGCTTGTTCCCCATGCTCCGTGCGTTTGTATAGAGGCACTTCAGCCTTGTCTTTGTTGAGGCTAACCTGGTTGGAGCAGCTGTACTTACCTTGCGCTGCTCTCCAGGCGGCATTCCTTTGCCGTGTACTAACGGTGCCTCCCCATTGGCTCCTGTTGGTCCTCGAGCTCCTGGCTCATCTACGCAAGACTGTGATCCTGCTGCAGTGCATACTGGAGCTAAGGGCTGCAGGCCCTCACCAGTACCTTGCTCCTCTTTCCTTGGTACGACCTCCCTTGGCTGGTCTTGGGCAAACCCAATAATACCCCCTTCCCCCGTCGAATCTAGTTTAAAGCCCTGTTAATAAGCCCTGATAATTTTTGGGCGAAAACCCTTCTCCCTTTTGCAGCGAGCCAGCCCCCATCTGCTCCCAGCAGGCCTGGTGCCGTGTAGGTCATTCCATTGTCAAAAAACCCAAAATTGTGGCGATGACACCAGCCACGGAGCCACATATTAACAGACTGAGCTCGTCTGTTCCTTTCAATGTCATTACCCACAACAGGAAGTAGAGATGAAAAAATAACCTGCGCTCCAGATCCCCTGAGTGTCTGTCCCAAGGCCCTGATATCTCTTTTGATGTTCCTTGCATTCCGATATGCACATTCATCGCCTCCCACATGGAACAGGAGCAGTGGGTAGTAGTCCGAGGGCTGCACCAGGCTAGGGAGTCTCTTTGTGATGTCAATGGCAAAATGGCAAGGCAAGTATTTGAAATACACTGATATATACTGTAAACACTCAGAAGGATAAGTGAACGTAAGGTCCCATCCCAACAGAATCCAGAGTTGAAGAATAAGTTTGTTTAAAGGTGCAGGGAGGCTGCTGTTTTGAGTTTGTTTGGTTTTATTTTTTAATTACTGCCTTGTAAATAAACTACAAAATTTTCCTTGTAGCTAATTCATCATCCCTTTCCCTCCCCTCATCCAGCATCTCTGAGAATGATGTGCAAGTCCACTGTGAGGAGTTAGTTACTGTAGAAGATAAAAACACTCACTACTTAAGAGGAGCATGAAGAAGTGGAAAGATGTCAGGAACAAAGCACAAAGTCAGACACTAATGAATACAACAAACTATTAACAGCTGTAACTGAATTAAAATATTCATTAACATTATGCACGAGAGTAAATTCTGTGGTTGTCACATTGAAAAACATAAAGGGAAAGAGAGATAGTTGGTCTTTAACTTATTTTTCATAGTCTAAACCACATCTTAGCAGAGTGTGCCTCAGCGTGAGGACAGCACAAACCACTTCACCTTTCTTAATAATTTGTAAGTTAAAGGATGCTAGTAGAACCACAGACTGTTTTCTATGCAGAAATTGCATACATACTGTGTGTAATATTTCTTCTCAAAGGACACCAGGCTAACAGGAATGCAGTTTAACTGGTTTAGGATTTATGAAAGAAAGGAAAAAAACCTCAAGCCTGTTTGCTTTCCTATGAATCAAAACCTACTTGATCAAATGCTTTTACTTACCAAAACATTGTGAAAGAACCTGAGGCTGGGTTCAGTAGGAATTGAGTAGTTGAGATAGGCCTGAAGAAATATATTCACAGTAACTCCCTGTTTATAAATACTTGTCAGTTCATTGCATTTGCAGCTGAGATTCCTCCAGCTTCTTCCCCAGAATGGGAATCTCTTATGCAGGTGGGAGTAACAACAGACTTTTCCAAACTCATGTTTTTTTGAAATAAAGATATTGTTCTCACGTGTTATACTAACTTCTGATGTTGCTTCAGCACTTGATGAATCAGAAACGGTTACGATTTGGAACTTGCCATCAGTATCAGGGCTGGTTTTCAAAGGATGTAACCACATCAGTGGGCAGCATTTCTCAATTTGACATCAGAAAATTGTGCATTAGAAACAGGGTTCGTGTTCTGTAAGGGGCACCCAGCTCCTGCAAACATCTGAGTGCCCTATGGGAGTTTATCATTGCAGAGGACAGGCAAGCTCGTAATCTAAAGTTCAAGGTTAAAGAACATGTATTTGTGCTTGCTCTAAGTAACAAAAAATGAGACAAATGCTGATATATTATGGCCCATTCATCTCTACTGAGACCCTTGGAGTCTGCCAGGATGTAAAACACTGTAAACTTGGCTCAATAAAATACATTCCAGATACTAGTTTCTCTAAAACTGCCTGTACATCAGAACATTCAAACACCTCTTTATAAACAATTTTAATTTCATAAAGAAATCAATATTCTTTCAGTATAAGCAGATCACCGTGATGATCTGATTTTTCCCTTTACTTAATACGGGCACAGCAGCACACAGTGTCTACAGGTGCAGAAGCATGGCTCAGACCATGTGAAAGCTTCTAGAGGCTATTTCAGCATTTCTATCTAAAAGAAAAATCATAATAATGGTTTTCCATCTATCATCTTTAAAAAAAAACAAAGCCCATGTACTGTACATTCCATAAAGAAGATAGAACATGGCAGTGTATCTGGGTCATAAGTTGTGTTTATTTTTAAACTGATCTGTTAGCACTGAAAATTAATTAATTTCAGCATAAGCCTAATAAATCAAAGAGAAAAAAGGAACAGTTTTGCCTTGATCTGACCCACTCCGTACCCCCACTTTCACTAGCTCTGATGCGAAGGAGGCAGAGGGAAACCATGGCTGGGGGAACAGGATCACTTCATTTGGCAGCAGCTCAGTTGCACCAACTTATGTCGGTGAACTACCACGAGAAAGTTCATAAACACCACAGGCATAGGAGTCTCAGAGGCTGGGATCAAAGACAGTTTTGAGATAAAGCAAAGTCAGTAAAAGGATTAAAGGTCTGCCCTGCCAGTGATTCGATTGTTGAAGAGCTCCCTCTCAGCCTTCTAACTCCAGTAGTTACTGTAAGTAGCAACAGATGCCAGTAGAAGACCCTACTATTGTAAGCAAACTGAAACTAACTTAAAATATACAGAGCTTACTTATGATTCACTTAATGCGGCCTATACTTAAATTCAAATAGCTCTTTACCATCCTACTAACAGTCATCAGATAAGGCCTAATTATACGTGTACATTCTAACACTAAGATAAATCCTTTCTATTTACAACCGAATTTACAACTCAGAGCGCTTTGAAATCTGTAGGCTCACTCCTTTTGCAACAGTGGTTTTATCCTATTTCAAAGCATAACAGAGCATTTGTATACAAGCATATTTTAATTTGTCTCCCTGCTTCTCCTTCCTGAATTCATTCATCACAAAATGAAGCCATCACTGTCTTTGCTTAATTATCCTTTGCCTTCTATTGGATTTTTAGCCAGGAATTTGCTCAATAAAACAAACAGTCCCCAAAAAGCAAACAAACTGCAACTGAGGAAAAAAAGTGACTCCCTGTCAGCACTGGTAGTTCATCAAAACACTAGATACATACTCCTGACCAGCAAGAGATAAGAGGCCAACACGTTATGATTAAAGATTGGTACATCAAGCCCTGACTGACAACAAAGTGAGAAGAGCCCCATGCTACCAGCAGTACTAATGGCACGGTGCTGTGCTGCATCCTGCCTTGGCAGCACTTAGGCAGCACATCCTCCTGCCTATGCTGCTGAATTCAGGTTCCTCTGCAACCAGGTGAACTGTTCCCCCTCTTATACCATGGAGCAGGAGAGGGACAGGGCAGAAAAAACAGCAAGTATTGCTGCTGTGCAGTCCATCTACCGTTTTCCCTGTGCAATTTTGTCTTAAACAACCAGTGCCACTTACTCATCCCTCATCTACAAGAATGTTATGCTCCAGTCTGTACTTCTGAGACTTTCATGTTCCCTGCTGGGGATGATCCATGCAACCCATTTTTCCTGCCAGCTCACCTATGCCAAGAGCAGCACATTGACTTCTTGCAACATTTTCCCACTTGGTGACTTGCTGTGCTCTGTCATGCCCCTCCCTACCCATCCAGCCTCCTGCACCCTGTGAGTTCAGGATCCTCCCCTCTGCTATGACGGGATTTTGCATTTTTACCTTTGCTGCACCTTCACACATGTTAAGAGAAATTTCTTACTGTAAATGAAAGAAGAATTGGCCCATTGACTGCACGTTATACAGACTGCTATACTGCTAGAGAACTGCAGTGCCACCAAGTCAAACAAATGAAGTGTTGGCATCCTTAGGAACATGGAAACGATGCTATTCGAAAAGGTCAGAGACCTTGTTCTGTTTTCAGTAATGCCAGCCTACACTGCCAAGGAGAGTCTCTGGCTTGATGCCAGCCTCTCGGCTGCATGGTGCCTGCGTGAAAGGACACTCAAACTCCCTTAACCAGCCAGCTAAGGATTCCCTGCTTTAAAAGGCACCCTGAGACCATGGAAAGCCGCAGTAGCCAGGTCAAGGCCTTTCCTCTCACAGCTCTAGGCACAGAAGACACTTCTGCGGGAAGAAGCCACATCCAGAGTACCACCGCAGGATAACGCGCCAGCCAGAAATCACTCCTTAGAGCAGCTCTGAGACCGCTTTAAGCTACTCTGGGGACTGATTTGGTAACCAGCCATCCCTGGGACTGGTGGACCAAACAGGTGGCACATTTATCTTCATCTCCTCTTTCTGGCAGGCATCCCAAGCTCAGTTTAACTGGATCAAGCGAGTGATTTCAACTGTTATTTTCCCCTTAGTTTGATGATGCAAAAAGGGGCAGCGTGCAATGAAAAGCCTGGCCCTGCCTGTTAAAATAAAAGTTGTCATGCTGCTTCCCAAGAAACCTCAACAGTGTGGTGGTATTTGCACACTAATTCATAATATGCTCTGGGTCAACCATGACACTAAAATTCTGTTACCACTGAGTAAATACACTATACAAATGACGTTAAAGGGTTTCCTTATCATTCATCTTATGCAAACCAGTTTTATGCCTATTTAATTTCACTGGCTAAAGAAGAATAACTCCTGAGATTGTACTAGTATGACATTAGAATCCTGTATGCAATTTCCAGGAGCATGTTAAATTAATTAATCTATAAACAAAACAGTCTGCATGTTATATAATCAACTTCACACTTTCTATTTTTGAAATATAACTAACTACGGGATTAAGAGAGCCTCTGTTCTTTCTTAAGAAAGAGCAGCTTTGCAAGTCTGAAAGAAACACATAAGGCTCTTGGTGGCAAATTCCCCCAGAGCAAGGAAGTAACTGGAAGAAAGAAGCAGATCCTGATACTATCAGAAGAACCTTGCTCAGCTCTGCGCTGGCTTAAGGACATCTGTTTGTGTAGATCTGCCTGTGAGTAAACAGAGCCACACGGCTAGAGAATAGGGTTACTGTCATTTATTGTTTTTAAACTTTTCACCCCTTTGGCCATTTTGGCAGACCACCCTTCTGCATGCTGCAACATGAGACATGAGATTAGCAGAGTTACATTTGCTTCCAGCGGTGCTTCTGGTAACACACTCAGATGAGGTGTCAGGGACCATGAATTCTTACATTGACATTACTTTCACTTGTTACTCTAGTATCCTTAAAAATATTCATCTCTGCCATACATCACCATGCCATACATCACAAAAGGTAGTCTGAATCATGCTACATAGGGCAGGTGTATAAGTAGTTTTCATATCCAGCAAGATGTATGTCTGTGTTTTTTCAAAATATTAATTTCTCTCTTCTAATCCTGAGAGTTTATATGTGATGGTTAATAGCCGACTACAGATTTTCATAATTTAATGCATTTTTCTAATGACTGGTCACTTGGGGGAAGAGGAAAATTACAACATTCAGAACCAGATATTTTAATTTCAATATATATTAAAGCTATGCACATACCACATCACTGTATTTGAAATCTGAATCATCAATAATTTTTATCATCTAAAAATGATAGCAACTGCTTCTGCAGTTCTGTGACAATGCAAACTTTATGTTAGGCTGCCATAAGCATAAGAACACGAAGAGTAAAGTTTGACCTTTATGTAACAGTTATTTAACAGATGTTTTTAGTCCTTTTGGTTGTACAGACAGACCTTCCTATGTACAGTGAATCAATATACTTCTTGTTGACTCTGGTGGACTTGAAGCAGCATCATTAGTTTACCCTCTAACATGCCAAGATGCAATTATTTACATAAAAATGCTATTAAAAAGCAGTCCAACACAAACATGTACTTTTGCCATGGAAACTAAAACATGCAACCCTGATACTAATGTCTTAAAGAATCCACATTTTTAAAGATTCAAACAGTATATGAAGAATCCCACATGGCATTGAAGTGAATCCTACCAGTAAAAATAATATAAGCAGCTACTTTCATTTATGTGATTAGAATTTAGAAAAAAGTATTGCCATAAACCTACTTTAAGGCTATTTGTATATACATACATCTAACAGTGAAACTTAGACTTTACTATTAAAACCTCCTAAAATTCAAGAAAATCAGTGTTAAAAGGAATGTACAGGTTAAAAGGAATGGTATTTACAAGCAAGAAAAAATGACTGCACATGGTATGTAATCATCAGTAAAATCCACTGCTGCTGGAGTTCACACAGATTAATTGCATGGCTGGATAATAAAACTGGAAATGTTTATGACCAAGTGTTGTTTGTACTTCCTCCGTATAAGATAAGGATAATCACAGTTCTTGTTCCAAATCATAAACTGATCAACCCAGTTTTCCTCCCACTCAGATTTCTCCCTCTGCAGGGCAGTCTCAATAGATTTTGGGCCAGACTGTGAAGTTAATTGGACATATGGTCTCCAGAATGCAACCCCAAGAATGAACCGTCTACACTTAATCACTTAGGCACAAGTCTGAATCCCATTCCCTTCCAAAACACACCCAGTCTGGACCTGTAGGCATGCACCTACAGAGCCTGGAACCCTTCCCTGAAGATAAATGGATGGGACAAGAGGTTCGCTTTTAAAATAGTTCTAGAGGAGGAATATGAGGTATCCATCTTTTTATCTGATAACGAATGGGGTAAAGCACTCAGAAAAGAGGGGAGGCCAGGCTCAGTGCCATCCTTAGCCTAATGGGGATTCAATCTCACACCTCCCACTTCTTAAGAGTGCATCCAGCTACAAGGGGTGTAGGGATGAGGAGAGAGCACGAGAAAGAACACAAACTGTTGCTTCTTCCTCCTTGAGCAGCCATGATTTAAAAGCTAAGCAGCTATTACCACATTTTAAAAGTGTCCCAAACCTATTTATGTATGAGGTACGCTGGAAGCAGGGATGTATTGTGTTTAGAGAAGGCAACTGCTCCCCACCTAGAGCTCAGATTGGGGTGAGGAT
The DNA here is from genome assembly GCA_008711295.1 of Anarhynchus alexandrinus. Classification (NCBI taxonomy): domain Eukaryota; kingdom Metazoa; phylum Chordata; class Aves; order Charadriiformes; family Charadriidae; genus Anarhynchus; species Anarhynchus alexandrinus. The sequence goes on along the minus strand of VUYV01000032.1, from coordinate 5,454,454 downwards.
GACAGGCATCTCAGGCTGAGGTGCTTCTTGTCATCACAAAAGCAAAACTGAGAGACATCACGCATCTAAAAATAAAGGAATACAATGATAACGCCCTAGATGGTTCAGCCTCAGGAGCAGCTGCATACCTTTGCATGAAACCTTTTTAAAATGTAATATTTAAAGTCGTTGAGGATAAACACTCAGAAACACTGCATGGGATAACACAGGCTGAAACAGTGCTTAGTCATCCCAGCGACAGGACACCCCATCCTAAGCCACATGTGGAGAAATAACAAAAATGCTGGATGATGCCACATCCTTCATCTGGGGAAGGTATTTATACCAAGCAGCATAAGAAAATGCATTGTAAGTGGTCTGATGAAGACATACCTTTCTAGAGCCTCACCTACCCCAAACTTTTACAGCAGACAAACGGTTACTATTACTTTTAAGTAGTTGTGGATGATTGAGTCAGATTGCAGAAGAAACACATTAAATGTTTTCGGTATTTGGAGTGGGCAACCTAAAAAAAGGTGCAATCCTGTGATTTTGAGGCCTCAAATACCTGTAACCAGAAGGTAAATAACAACGTTTTGCAAACCGGCATGAAGAAGTAACGCCGTAAGCCCGGCTGGCTCCGACTCAGGAGCGGAGAAGGAGGCGCGCTGCACCCCAGCGCTCTCAGCGCTCCCGGGGAAGCCCAAAGCCACCGGCCGGCCACGGCACGGCCCCTCGGGGGAGCCGGGCCCTCCGGCCCGCCCCGCTGCCGCCTCCCCCCCTCCATGGCGGGCGGGCGCGGTGAAGCGGGGCAGGTCCGGTGACCGGCACCCCGGGGCCGCCCGCCCGGGCCCGGGCGAGGC